>JAHLJT010002406.1:65254477-65415834 GCA_031308135.1 Acheta domesticus
TTGGTCGTTTCAAAATAAAGAAATGATCAGTCTTTTACCTTTTTCAATTAAAAAAATGCTTCTTGTCTCTTTGGAAACATACAATAGGTAACCTTATTTAATTATTTCAAGTTTGAGTTTAAAGAAAACTTACATTCGTGATAGACGAGCAAAGCGTGGTTGCAAGCTACTGCGTCAGTAGTGACCACTTCAAACACAAAATTTGTAAAAAGAATAATTTAAAACGTCTCATTGGCTTCAAACTACCCGAAAGTAAATATTATACGTTGTCTTGGTGAGGATTAGAATGAGATTATTTATTTCTTTACCGTATTTTATATTTTAAAAAATTAAGTGATGACCTCTTATAAACACATGAACGGTACTTGGATTTTTTCGAATTGGACATGTTAAGGGACATGTGAATATCGATTGACAATTACTGAGTCGAGTATCTGACCACTACAAAAATTTTAAAAGCCCACAATTGAAACAAAATCTGTCATTGGAAATAAATTAATAAAAATTAGAACAAATTAAAAATCTGATATTTTAGACAAGGGATCTACTCCGAAAGAAAAACGCTAATTCCTCATTGAGTTTCACATAATGCGTTAAACTGAACGAAGCAAACGGCGATAGAAGATATTCCTATCTCGATACAAAGCGACCGGAAGAGATTGTTGCGACGAGTCGGAAGACAGGAAATAAAAATGACGAAGGCGGCGTAACATCGTTCATCGGACGTTCACTTCAAGAAATGTCTCGAACAGAGTTGGAAAGCATCAACCCGCTTTTGACGGTACAAGTATCATCCACCTGGTATAATAGATCGGAGACGACGACGGTGGCGGCGGAGACGACGATGACGATGGCGACGGAGACGGCGGCGGCGGCGGCGGAGACGACGGCGGCGGCGGAGACGGCGGCGGAGGCGACGACAGCGACAGCGGCAGCGACTTCGAGGGACGCGCTCCTTCGAGAATGCATTCAGGTGAGGAAAGGGTTCCTTCGGTTGTTGCAGGTGAACTGTCGTAGTATAATCAATAAAGAAATAGAGTTTTGGAATCTAGTTGATGCCTGCGATCCCGACATAGTGATAGGGACTGAGTCGTGGCTAACTGAGGAAATCGGGTCCTCTGAAATTTTTCATTCCCATTACAAGATCCTTAGGAGGGATAGAAATAGTAGAGGGGCAGAGTCTTTATTTGCGTCAAAGAAGACATAGATAATTAGATTAGAGTGGGTCAGTAGAGAGTTTGAAATGATGGGAATAGAAATTATTACGTCAGGAACTGTATTCGAAATTATTGCATGCTATAGGCCTCCGAGCGACGGATATGACATTTTAGATGACATCATTCAGAGAACGGGAAACGAAAATGGCCATCCTATTGTTATTGGAGGCGACTTAAATTTTCCGAGCGCACACTGGGCGGAAGCCGTGAGCGAAGGGAAAGTCCAAATTCTCGTCAACGAACTGGTTTGGGAATGCGGTTTTACCCAGGTAGTTCGGACCGGGACGCGACAGGATGCGATTTTGGATGTCTACCTAATTAGGCCGAAAGAACTTTTCATACCTTGTGAAGTTGTTGAGGGCATTAGTGACCACAAAGCGGTTCTTCTTGACTTAGACGGAAATATTTCAAGAAAAGGTATTACAATAGGAACGAAAGTACGGCAATACAAGAAAGCAAATGTAGGCGGGCTTCAAGGTTTTCTTAGGGAACAATATGACCGCCTTCTAAGAACAGACGGAGGTATGGAAGAAATATGGGGCGTGTTGAAAGATATTATATTCGAAGCTTTTACAAAAGTTTGTTCCGTGCAAAATTCTAAAAAATAATCCGGATCCAGAATACTACACTGCAAAAATTAGGAGAATGAAGAGGATAACGAGAAAGGCATTTAAGAACAGAAAACGCAGTAGCGAACATATGAATATTTTTCGAAATCGTTCAAAAGAATTGGAGCGCGAAAAGAAAATTGCTCAGGAGGCATATTTAAAAAATATCCTAGATGGAAAGGGAAATAACTGGACAGGTTTTTATAAATATGTTCGTAGAAGGAAAGGAAATAAAGAGGATATCCCAGTTATTCGCGAAAATGGAAACACGCTAATTACTGACAATCGGACAAAAGCGGATGCATTTAATAAGTATTTCAGTTCAGTTTTCAAAAATAGTACGGACCATCCATTTATTCAAGTGTCTTCGGTTGCGAATCAGTTTAATATTGAAGTAAACGTTCTATGGAATAAAGTAAAGTCTATGAAAAATGGTAAGTCAAGGGGTCCAGACGACATTTCTACGGATTTAATTAAACTAGGAGGAAAGGCAATATTACCGTACCTAATTAGAATTTTTCACGTGTCCTTAAATAATTCAAAAGTACCTGAAGATTGGAAATTAGCTTTTGTCGTACCCATTTTTAAAAGTGGTGACAAAACCAAATTATGCAATTATAGGCCGGTAAGTCTTACGTCAGTGGTCTGCAAGCTTATGGAGCATCTAGTTGGGAGTTACATTAAGAAAGAATGGGAAATTAAAAAATGGCTCTACGATGGGCAACACGGGTTCAGGAGTGGTTACTCATGCGAAAGTCAGGTAGTCACGCTATTTCAGGATCTAGCGGATGAAATTGACGCGGGCGGGAGAGTAGACGTAGTAATTATAGATTTTGCCAAAACGTTTGATGTCGTTCCACACGATCGGCTGGTACAGAAATTAATGAATTCAGGCATAGATCCCAGGGTGGTGGCGTGGATTAGCGAATTTCTGCTAGATAGAAAACAGAAAGTCCGAATTGGGCAAGAGTTATCTTCCGGGGCAAGCGTTACGTCAGGAATACCGCAGGGGAGTGTCATTGGACCCCTTCTATTTCTAGCCTTCGTCAATGATCTGCCGGCGCAATTAACCTCAAATGTTCGGCTATTTGCAGACGATTGCTTAATATATCGTAGTATTAATTCGGAAAGAGATGAAGAAATTCTGCAACGTGATCTTGATGCGTTATATTACTGGGCGGAAAATAATGGAATGTCCATAAATAGCTCTAAAAGTAAATCCATCACTTTTGGCAGGGGTCGTAATTACAGTGAAACAAATTACCGTTTAAATAATGACATTATTCCGAGAGTTTCCTCGTGCAAGTACCTAGGAATCCATTTCGATAGTAAATTAAGTTGGAAAAAACACGTAGATTTTGTTGTAGGGAAAGCCTGGAGATCTCTTCACTTTGTAATGCGCATCCTAAAAAAGAGAACCGCAAACGCGAGGGAAATTGCTTATTTATCTCTTGTTCGTCCGATAATGGAATATGGAACAATTTGTTGGGATCCGCACAAAATTATGCAGTGTAAACACTTTGAAAGGATTCAGCATAGGGTAGCTAAATTTACTTTCAGAGACAAGAAAATGGCAGGGTGGGATTCACTAAAAAACAGGCGATCAGTAGCAAGACTCTGCGCCTTGTATAAAGCTTATAATGGTCAGAGCGTAGGCTTCCGCGGCCGGAGTCAATATTAAGTTGGCTGTCCGGGTGACGCCGCGTCCATGCCAAAGGTAATATAATACTTATAATGGTCATCCAGCTTGGAAAGAAATTAATCGGCGGCTATGTATTCCTACATACATCAGTAGAGTGGATCACAGGCACAAAATAAATTTAAGACAGCAGAGAACGGATGTCGGGAAATTTTCTTTTACAAATCGAACGATTACGGAATGGAATAGATTGCCTGCAAAAACCCTTGAACCCTTTCCTCAAAGCGTTCAACAGTTTAGGAAATTAATTTAGGGTATTATTAAGTAAATGAGGGGGAATACTGGGTTATATAGCGATGCATAATTGTTCTATTGTGAAGTGAGGTGTCGTGCAGTGTATAGCAGAGAAATGAAGAAGGAAATATTTTCAGGTCTTAGTGAAGTGAAGTGCAGTGTGATCCGGTTGTATAAACATTCAGTGCGGAGTTAGAGTATAGAAGTTTGTTTGTTTTTTTTTCTTTCTTTCTTTCTTTCTTTTTCTTTTCTCTCTTAATGTAATTTATTATTTAATGACTGTGTATTTTTAAGTTTTTGTAATTAGCTGCCACCGGGTTATACCCATTTGCAGTTTAAATAAATCTATAACGAATTTAGTACTGTAACTTAGTACTGGCCAAGAACATTATGAAAATCGGCCAGTTTGTGGCTAAGATGAGGCCACTACGGTACTTTTACCCTAGGTATGAATAAAAATGTCAGAAAATTGTTTTATTTTATAGAGATGGTTGACGAAGGATGGATCTGGTTGGTTGACACTGTTTCAACTTACCAATTGAAATACCCCAATTGAATACCCCTTACCAATACCCCAACTGAAAAGTGCTAACCAGCCCCGAACAGCACTTTTTATTTAACAGGGCCCTAAAAAAGACAAGGGAACACAAAACTAAACTAATGGTGCTACAAAATGGCGTAGACTTTCTCGCAGTAGTTAGTTGGCTATTCTGGATGTCTGGGCTAGCTTGTCGGTTTCGGCCAATCTCTTTCCAAGCTGCTATCTAGTGACGCGTGGAAGATCTACCAGTGCCCGTCGCGGTACCTACCGTACCTCTGGATATTCGCAGTTACGAGCTTCTTTGCGCTCCTCGATTAAATATCCAATTCCTCAATTAAATATGACAGACTGCAGTGGCCTGTCAGGCCAAGAGAGTATGAAAGAATTACGGCAAAGGTGTAATGTGCGAAGGATTCAGAATACCCCACACACTTCCAATACTACTGAAAACATTCAAGTATGTTTCAAATGCACAGCGCTAGTGTTGCACATACTTTGTCTCACTTGCCTCGACCCTGTGACTCACGAGACCTAATCACTTGGCAGTACTAATAAATTGTAAACGTGTTACGACTTTCGAACATAATAATGAGATAAAACCTATAAATATATCAAAGAATTACTATCTCGGTCTCACAGGTCTCTGTACAATCTACGTGTTTAATGGAGGAACAGGATCCCAAACCCAAAGGAGTGGTACAAGAAACCGAGGACGGGCCATTTAATATAATTGGCAAATAATATAAAAAGTACAGGGAGGAGATAGGTGTATGCGATGATCAAGGTGTGATAACATTACACCCGTCCCTAGAGTGAGTACCATGAGAGGCTCTGGTGGACAGATGCCGAAGACGGGAGGAATATAATGAGTGTGAGAATATATATGGCATTCTGTTGCACCATTAATTACACTAGAGAACAAGATTTTTACCTCCACGAAGGTAGAGTGCGCAACATACTCAATTTTAAACGTAGATTACGAATATGACAATAAAAACGCTATATCACGTCACAGTTTTTAAATATGGCGAATCACAACATATTTTGCTATTAATACAAATACATTTAAGTTGCACCCATAAGTTATGTAGAATCAGTGCACATAAAATCGAATTAAAAATAAAAAACTGCTCAGTTCACCTATGCCACTTTCATGAGATATCAACAAAATTAGGCTTTCGTGTTATTTTTGCCCCATTCGAAGATTGCCGTCTTTATTCTTGCGTCTGGTGGTCGCGCTCAGTTACGTGTAGGTCTTAGTGGTCTTAACAGGTCGTAATGGATGTTTTGAAAACAAGTCACGTCCACCCTCATATTTCCTATTGCGCATCAGTCATCGAAAGTAATTTTTTAGCGTCTACCTTTATCGCAAATATACAAGTAACCAACTGTTGGGGTGGCAGATTCTGAGTCAGTCGGTGTCATGCGGAACTGTACCTGCAGTGCGCGTGAAGTTTGTGTCTGGTTAGCGTGTGCCTCAAATATAGTAACACATTATAGTTCTGTGTTTTTTATAAAGTTAAATTAGACATATGATCTGCAGAATTGAATCGGTTCGATAACATGCAAATCATCTTTTCGCATTGAAAGTGTGCGAATCAACCCGATATTTTCTATTACTTTTGTGAAAGATTTACACCCAAACTTCAAAAATAGCTAGTGGTGCTACAGAATAGCACAAACTTTCCCGTATTTGTTTTCTACTTCCTTTGGTCTCAGCTATCCATTCGGACTGTGCATATTAACGATGTGAAAGATCTTTCAAAAATTAAATTTGTATAATTTTTGAAAAAAACAAAAAAAATCCCCAAAATGGACTTTACGTCATATTAAACAGTGCAATTAGCACTACCCGTTTGAAAACTTTGAAGAAAAAAGTTTTAGCCATTTACGAGAAAATGGCGTTTGAGCATTTGTGAAAATGCGCAAATTTGAGCTAGTTTTCACAGAAAACGGTTGAGTTTTCCATAAACTTTACTTGACAGTATTTAAAGCACAAGAACTCATAAATATAATAATGTGAACAAATCGCCGCTAGTGTGAATTTTAACAACGTGAGAAACAGTAAAAAATTAGTTTTGTAATTTTCGAGAGAACAAAAGAATAATGCAAACTGACTTTTATGCCATCTCATAGAGTACATTTAGGACTATCCCTACCAAAAGTTTAAAGAAAAAAATTGGAGCAGTTTTTGAGAAAATCTTGTTTTTGCATTTTTTAAATTTGCACATATTGTACGGAATGTTGGGCGTAAACTACTAAAATTTTCAAAAAAATGTACATGACCTTAATAAAATAACTCAGTATGGAGAGCAAATTTTATTTGAAGGAAAAATATCTCTCTTCAATTTTGTAGTTCTAGGAAGAGGCCGAAGAAAATTCAACATTTTGCAATTTTCGAAAGTTCAGAGTTAACCGTGAAATTAGGACCTATGCCATTGTAATACGTGTATTTACTCTATTCTTACAAGAAATTTAAAGACAAAATTTACAGCCGTTTTTGAGAACATTTTCAAAATGTCCGGGGGCTTTCATGTAAAGTAACCTCAAATTTTATAGAATCTTTTTCAAAATCTCAAAGCTTCGTGTGGAGCCAGATCGACGTTTTTTTTTCAATTTGAAAAACAAAAAACAAATTCTACGTATGGTTTAGGCGCTAGTAGTTTTCACAGACGGACGGACAGACGGACGTTTTGCTTTCAATTGTTTTTTCGGTGTCAAGGGCCTACAAAACAGGGATTCTTACGGGATTATTTCTTAATTTAGCAACTGGATTAATGCACTTTTTCGTTATCAGGGCGCGGTAATGAATTTATTTCTGCCGAATATTCGCCGTTTTTTCGTGCAGTATTACATAATTTTGCCTATATTGTATATAATGTCAAGAAGCTCCCGTTACAAAAAAAAATCCCCAAATTCTGTCTTGCACGTCATGAAGAATGGCAGGTCCAGTTTTTTCGAAAAAAATTTGTCTTTGAGGAAATTGAGTTTAAAAATCACTTCCGGTTGCGAAATTCAAACCGACCGTTGCCAAACCAGACGGCGGCGTCTCCTTCTGCATGGAGCATTTCCTCTTTTCTCCGCGTAGACGGTGAAACAGTCGAGTAATATTCTCTAAGGAAAGCAACGCGTGGCTTACACTACAATACGTTAATAGTATCAAATGTTAGTAGTTTCTGTTCAATAAATATTTTAAATGTACTTATTGAAAATCCGGTTTTGTTCAAAATGATAGCCACGGTATATGGCGGAATAAACATAAAAGGAACACATCCAACATTTATGAAAAATATTGAATCTTCTGGAATGCTCGAATTGTTATTTTTAGCACACATTCATATGAACTAATGCCTTAAGATTGTCACATTCGGGAAGATTATTCTAAATGTCGCCATAAACTAAAAAGCGTTTGGAAATGAAATGTACGTTCGCGAAATTACAGAGTTTATTATCTCCGGGCGCAGCATTTGAATTTATGCTTCTGGCAGTCATTTTGTGGAGATGCAGGCCGAACAGTGCTTTGAAGAATCTTTGTAGGAGGCACGTGGGCAATTAACTAATCCCACAGGTCAATATTAACAGAGATACCCTACAAGGAACCCTAGTTTGCGGTTGTATGGAAAACTCAAATCATTGTCATTCGCTCTACCAATGTTGAGGAAAATAACAACAAACCATTTTAATGTCTGCATATTATTGCATGAATTTGCGAATTCCATTTTTAACTTGTTCTTACCTCATATGAAGCATGCTCATAAAAGTTTGTAGTAATATAACTGGAATGACAATGTGAAAATTGGTACAGGATTTTGTTTACTTCAAATTCTAAATATATTTGTATCTTTTGAACCTTGCATGATAGAAACTTTTTATAGGGATTTTCGAAATCAGAGTGATAGTTTTCTTTGAAATCACCTACTTTCATCCTGGAGATATGAAAAAAAATGGTTCCTTATTGTTGTTGTTATTATTATTATTATATTATTATTTTATTATTATTATTATTTTATTATTATTATTATTATTATCATTATTATTAAACTTATTGACCCGTTCTGTCTTCAAGAGCATTCTTCTATCGCCTTATTGGTTTCCCTATACTCCTTTTCCCGTTCGGGTTGCAATTGTAGACGATTTTTGGCATTCGATCTTCCGGTATTCTCATTAAATGGTCATGCCAATTCTTTCTATGTACGTCTATTTTTTCGGTTAGGTTGAAGATATTTAATTCATCTCTGATGTCTGAATTTCTTGTATGGTCTAGTATTAAATAACCTGCTAGAGGTTTAAGCAATCTCATTTCCCCGACTTCTAGTTTTTTTCTTTTCTGCTCTATCAAGAATCCAATTGTCACATCCATTGGTTGTCATTGGTTATGCCAATGTTGCATAAAATTTCAGTTTCACTGTATGTCATTAAGTATTCCTGATGTATGGCTTGCAGCCACCGACCGAATTCGCGCGGTGGAGCGGTGCGCGGGACGTGCGCAACCCCGCGCGGGGCTGCCCTGACCTCAGTGAAGCCTTGGTGGATTTCCTGCCTCTGGACGCCTTGTATCCCGGAGCCACCGCCTTCACCGCGGCGGCCAAGAAGGCGGCGGTCGGCAGGGCGACGGCGCGGGACGACAACGAAGACGACATCGAGGACGTTGACGACGTCGACGACGTCGACGACGTTGACGACGACGACGACGTTGACGACGACGTCGACGACGATGACGACGACGTCGACGACGATGATGACGACGTCGAGGTCGACAATGACAAGGAGGATTGTCTCACGCTCGACATCTACACGCATAATGTAAGTTGGGACGCGGAAAAAGAGACTGGACGCAGCGGGTATGGAGCATCGCTCTGACAGTGAATAGATCGGGAGGTTTTCGGTTCTATAACTTACACATTTCTTGGGGGGAAATGGCAATGAGATTGCCATATGTGATTAACATTGGCCGAACTAAGGCACCGATTTCATTCGTCGATTAGGGCTTCACCTTCTTGTAATACATCACAAAAAACAGGAGGAAGTAGTTTTTTAATAATGACCGTTTCGTACTTTGCGTCATACCAGTGAACAAAAACATAAAACATATTACTGCAGATTTAGATTTTTGCAATAATGTTGAAGATCTAACAGGACATTAAACTCAAGCAAATATGAATTTCATATAGTATGAATTTTTCTGTATTACACAATGTATTAAAGATATTTAAAATGTGCAAAACCGTGACAGAGATATAATGGTAGTAATTAAATGAATGGCTTGTTAGTGTTTGGCCTCTATAACACTAGTTCTTTCAATGTGCTTGGGGTTATCGTTTAAGATATTGTGGATCAAATGCGTTTGCGAGACATCGTTCTTCTTGCCAAGCTTGCCTCGAACTTCACAAATGACCTTCGTTTCAACCAGTGGTGAGGAAACTGATTGTGCAGGCTTCTTGATAGTTAATATTTGGCAACAAGAAGAAGCAATAACAGCTTCATAGAATAGTTCTGTCATTAATGTTGCACAGGCAACATTTCCTACAGCTTATCAATTATCAGTTGATTTAATCGTCTTTTGTCTTCCTTCCTGTAACATTTAATAACACTTTATTCCTGTAACATTTTTACAGGAATTTTCATATCATTCTATGAACAACCTGAAGATTTAATACCACTCAGTAGATCAAGAAAAAAGCTTGTATCTATTATCGTTAAATAGTTTCTAACTACGGAATACCCATGTATTTACTGTAACCACTATGATAATTTCGAAAGAAAACATATGTCATCAGACAGTTCTTTCACTAAAATTGGGTACATTTTTGACCTACCAAGAATAAGTGAATGTTCTATCTCCAGAAAAAAAAATCTTGAAAACCTAATGGAAGAATGCTAGAAACGCATGCATCATCATGTCGATATTGAAACATAAGAGTAATAATTTTTTTTGCGACCTTGTGTGACTTTCTAACTCATTGTAAAGATCTGTAAAAGATTGTACTGAATCCCTCTCTGACACCGACTGATAAGAGAAGGTATTTTTCTGGATTATACTGCACTTCATCAGCAATCCTTCCGTCTCAATCGCGCTTGTGTGACTGATATATGCTCAAGTAGAAAACTAATCAGATGTTTTGCAAGCATTTCCTACACACACACACACACACACACATTCACACATCTAACCTCGTAATTCACAAAGATATAAATAGTCTGTTTTGTATTAGTTCCACTTGAGCTGCATGTAAATATGTAGAATTATAAACGAATCTACTTCTTGGTTTTCATTTTCTCTTTCTTTTGTGGACACCCAATATATGGATAAAATGTGAATGGAAAAATCGTTGTGATATTTACCCCAAAGGGAATGTTTTTACATTTTTCAAATTTTTCGGTTCGTAGATAAATTTTATCTTTGGAACTGAATTAGTATTACCTTTTCTGAAGAAGAAGAAGAAATGTATCTTCTTATGAATAAGAATAAACACTGGAAATGTATTAAAGATTAATAATATTAATTAAATGACAATGAAATCGTAGAACATAATCTAGATCAGACTTTTTAAATTTCTTTTTTCTCTTTGACATCCATTGTCGTTCAGGAACGATTACAATTTGAAACATTTATTATTAACATTTTAGAGACAAACAACATTAAGGCGTACTAATCTTTCCAGTCGATTTTATTACAATTTAAAATTTTAAAATATAAAATTATTTGGATAAGAAAATTTTGTTTTATTGATTTTGAAAAGTGAATTCGATGTGATAAGGCGTATTACTATTAAATTTAAATTTGAGGGGGAGAGGGGAAATCACAGATGTTTCAGATATTTGAAAAAGCGGGAACGTGTTATGTGCGAGGTTGAATAATAAGAGCAAGGTTGAATTTTGAAATCGCTGTGTGTGAATAATAGTGGCTGGATTTAAATGCAAATCTAAGGAATATGTATGCATTTGTAATCGGCAGTAAAGATTTCGAAAATATGCATTAAAATGCGATCTATAAAGTACAATCTACAACAACACTGTTTCTCATACATCTTACGCACATTACATTGGATGCCATATCTGTGGCGGTGGCGGTTCCTCCCCCACTTGAACATTAGATTCAAAACCGACCTAAAATCGAATTGCGGGGTCTCTCACCTTAAGGGTATCCCCCCCCCCCGGGTCACTTCCTCAGTCGGGACAAATTCCAAGCTCCCAACTGGTGTCCGGACATGTGTGATAGGTATTTTTTGTAAGTGTATGTATAAAGGGGAAGGATGGGACAAGCATGGGAGAGGAAATGTCGCGAACTAGGTATTAGCCTGGGCATCGCGCCTAGGCATCGCCCTTTAGGTATTCACCTGGTATTGATCAAAGACTCCATGGAAAACTACCAATCACAGCAACCGGCCTTTAGAATTCTCTAGACAATGGTTCAATTTCACCTACCTATTTCCAGAAATGAATGAAGAAATAAATTACAATTCAGTATGAAAAAATCCAGTGCACTTTCTTTAAAAATATTAATACCACAACTTGGAACGTTCAGTAACCTTCCACACTTGAACACTGATGAACAATGTTTCGTGGAAACTCAATATTTCTGGCAATAACGAATATTACTCTCAGAGCCATGGAAAAATATTTATTTTATATCTTCTACCTAATCCGCAGTCAATCGCTTCAGACAACAACCAAACTCGTCGTGAATAGGTTACTGTCCGTCATATTTATTTTGGCATCAAGCCTTAAAATGGCTGCAGAACTCGATTCACTCTTGACAGATAGTGCGGATTATATTCCAGAATCGTTACAATGATATTCGTGGAAAATTCAATAAATACCATAATATTCATTTATGCTGCTGTGGCACGACATTGTTGCAGTAAATCCCTAAATACACGCAAAAAATAATTTTCAAACAACACTTTCAATAACTACATTTTTCAAAGGTTTCCCAATCGGCCGCGAAATGCTGCGATTAGCTGAAAGTTTGAAACAAATTGTAACCAAAGTTCACTCCACTACAAACCACAGCTTTTACGAATGCAAAAAGGGACACCTTTATGTATAAAGCATTCAAAATATTTCTCTATTACAAATTAATATAAGACCCTGGTGGGAACATTAATAAAGCATCACAAGTTCAACTCCCAATTGTACATGGTTTCCTTGGTACATGTTTTTATAAGTAATTTAAAATATCGCTGTATTACAACTTAATATAAGACGTTGATGGGAACATTAATAAAACATCACAAGTTAAAGGATCCATGGCACATGTGTTCATAAGTCATTTAAAATACCACTCTATAACAAGTTAATATAAGACATTTGATGGAAACATTAATATAGCATCACAAATTAAAGTCCCAATTGTACATGGTTATCTCCGCGACAGCTGAACCCGGAAAAGCCAGTGCCCGTGTTCTTCTACATCCATGGCGGCGCGTTTGTGTTGGGCTCTTCGCAAATGGCGAACGGCGACTTCCTGCTGGAACACGGCGACATGGTGCTAGTGTCGGTGCAGTACCGCCTGGGGCCGATGGGCTTCCTGCAGGCGAGCGAGGCGGACGCGCCGGGCAACCAGGCGCTGCACGATCTGCACTGGGCGCTCCGCTGGGTGCGCGAGCACATCCACCTCTTCGGCGGAGACCCCGAGCACATCGTGGCGGGCGGCGTGAGCGCCGGCGCCGCGCTCTCCGGACTGCTCGCCGTCAGCCCCGTCACGCGCGGTGAGTGGCTCACCTCGCCCCGCCTCGCCCCGCCTCGCCCCGCCTCGCCCCCCCCCGCGAATGCACCGCCCCGCCTCTCCCCGCCCCACCCCCGCTTCCTCGGTGGATTGATTTGCTGATTGATTAGTGATTCCGGGCGTGTCAACTGATAAGGTCATTACTCCCGTAAGTATAGTGCAGATTTTTTCGCGAGAGATGGCGGTGATCTTCCGCAGGTGGTTGGTGAGACTTATTGTTGGTTAACAGGGTTTCGCTCAACCAGGTATCTCCCATCAGCAGGGCACCGCTCCAGCCGGGACAAGCTCTAATCTCCTGCCCGGTCTCCCGCCATGTGTGTTAGTGTAGTGCATGTGAGAGTAAGTGTGTGTAAGTAAAGCCCAGTATAAACGGAACAGTTTTCGTGCAGAATCTCTTATTCGAGTTTTTGTACAGAAACTTCAAGATCCCAGACTAGAAGTATAAAAGCCAAAAGTCGACCATACACGGTCTGTACGTTTTATGCAAGAATCGCCACAAGCCGCCGCTAGGGGGGGGGTAACGAGAAACAACTGAATTGCGCCGTCCGAGTTCTTTCAGTGATGGTATTTTTGTGCGTGCGTTCTGGCTGTGATCTTTATTTAGTATTAGCTAACCATGAGGAGCATAGAGAATAAAAATAGGAAGGCAGGAATTGGGAATAAAGAAAGTTTATCATAATATGTCACTTCAAGCAATCGCATCTTGACACACCTAACCTTAAAATCGGAATGGCCGTTTACCGTCGCGTCGGGTAAATAAATCCGGTAGTGAACGATTGTGCCACTAGAAGCGCTTCAGTCAACCTGTAAGCTTTCTGTATGAAAAATTATGAACATGCTCAAAAGTGTTCAAGCAGAAAACGTAATCTGGACTGCACATTTTCTGTACATCCAATCTGCATGGAAACTGTACGGTTTATACCGGCTTAAGGGGTGAGGATAGGCCAAGGAAGAGAAGAAAAGATTGCGCGCGGTGCGAGGCCCGTTTGTTAGGATACTGCTCCGGCAATTGCCTGATGTTATTCGGAGAAACCACGTAAAACTACCGATCAGAGCAGCCGGCCGCTAGAATTCCCCTTCAGACAGCGATAGAACTCGACCTAGCTATCTGGCTAATGTAGAAAATTTTGCCACCGTCGGGATTCGAAACTAGATCCTCCCGGTCAGAGGCACTGCAGTGACATCAGTTGATCCCGAGCCACTTCTCCGTATTTGTTTTTTCGGGCGCGCCAACTATTATGTTATTAGTTCCGCTGGTGTAGTGCATGTTATATCCTTGCTTGACTGCGTTCTTCCTCCGCTGAAACGCGAGATCCGTTGCCGACCTAATCGTCACCTAGCAGAATTTCCCCCTCCACAAACGGCCCACGGACAATGCGCGATCCTTACTCGTCCTTATCCTATCATTACCTCTTACACACATTTACATGCACTCCACTATGACACATGCCGGGAGACCGGTCGGGAGCTTAGAGCTTGTCCCGGCTGGGGCAGTGACTCGCTGGAGGAAGATGCTTGATAGGGAAAAACCCTCGCATGTCGGCGCTGCATATCGCCATTCAGCAGCGGAACTTCACCGGAATCTCCCGCGATAAAATATGCACTACACTTACGGGACGAATGACCTTAGCAGTCGACGAGTTCAGAATTACTTATCAACCAATAAACAAATGCCAATAGTTTCCTCCCTTTTTGCCAGAAAGTAATGGATTTTGTTTCTCCCGTTGGTCGCGCGCGCAGGCTTGTTGGCGGGCACGGCGTTGTTCAGCGGCGGTGCGTTGGTGCCGTGGACGGTGGACGCCGACCCCTGGCGCAGCACCCGCGGCGTCGGGGTGTTCGCCGGCTGCCTGCGCCCGGACAACCTGGCCGACTGCTTGCGCGCCCGCAGCACCTCCGCGCTCCAGCTCGCATGGGGGATCTGGACGGTGAGTGAGCGCGCACCGTGATCCACGAAGTCTCGGAACAAGCGCTGACTTTTGAGCGATTCTTCGACGACGAACGTTCAGGTTTATACTTCTACGATTTTTCACGATCGGTCAGAAATTGGATACGAGATCCTCGATATGGTCCAATGAGCAGATTTTTCTCTCTAGTGAAATCAAGGGCTACGTGTGTACAACAGCTTACTAGTCTGGATTTTTCTCCCGCATCCATCGCGTCCCTGTTAATAAAACTTGAGATAGTTATTATGTTGTTCTAACTATAAATAAGATTAATCGTTTTTGTGTGTTGTAAAAAAGAGATTTGCAGTTCTTATTGGAACATATTTGTTAGTGGAATGTGTGAAACAACGAAACGTGCTCAGATGATGCCGCTTGATATCAAGTTGGTGGTGGTGATGTTTTCATTATCTGTCCTTCACAATTTGCACAGTAGCGTTTTCCCTCGTTACGTAATTGGAATAATAAATAAAACGATGTATTAAAGTACAAACATGTAATATAATGATTAAAATACGTAATAATAATAATAATAATAATAATAATAATAATCAGAAGTATTCAGATTAACAGGGGTATTTTTCAAGGAGATTCACAATCCCTCTGCTGTTTTGCATTAGTTTGATCCCACTATCTAGACAGTTGTCGCAAGTTGACTTCGGTTACAAGCTTCATGGTGATGAAAGACCAGTATCACGTTTGTTTTACATGGGTCATCTTAAAGTGTTTGCTAAGAATGAAGCGATTCTCTCCCAAATGCTGTCTGTCGTGAATGACTTTAGCAATGACATCTGCATGAAGTTTGGTCTTGACAAGTGTGCAAAAATCAATTTAAAAAGAGGCAAAATGACAACGTCAGATAACATTAAAGTTGATACGCACACTATGATTCAAGATCTTGAGCCAGGTAAAACTTACAAATATCTGGGCATGGAAGAATGTGAGACCATCTCGAACGACAATGAAATAATTCGCAGGGGGTATTACAGTAGAATGAGGCTTCTGCTGCAGTCCGCTCCGAATTCCAGGAATAAAATATCAGCAATAGGTAGTTTGGCAGTGCCTGTAGCCGAATACAGTTTCAGACTAGTGGACTGGACTGAGCAAGAAATTCGAATCATGGATTGAAAAATCAGAAAACTGCTAACAATGCATCATGTCACCCACCCTCGAGCTGATATACATAGACTTTGTGTCACGTAAGGAAAGAGGAAGAAGCCTCAGGCAAATTGAAGCCTCCTGGCACAATGCAGTAGTTGGAATGGGAAATTATGAAGTCAGTCATAAAAATGATCCTCTAGTGAGGCACGTCATGAAATCTGACCAAAAAATGGGAAACAGAGGAATTGTTGGTGTAGCAAGAAGCATTTCAAAGAAAACTATGCAAGACACGCCGAATAATACAAACACTGAAATTCTGATGCTACTAAATATGAAATGTGACACAAAAAATCTTAAAGAAATCGTGGAGAGACAAACTACTCCATGGAAAATATCTAAAAAGAATGAACAAAGTGCAGATCAATAAAGATCAATCATTTATGTGGCTTAAAAGGGGAAGAATGAAGCCAGAATCGGAAGCACTTGTAATAGCTGCCCAAGACCAGGTGTTGAGAACATGACATCATAATAAAGTGGTTCTTAAAATTTTCCAAGATGATAAATGCCGCATTTGACAAGTAGAAACCATTTATCACATCGTATCAGCTTGTCCAATTCTAGCAAAGACCAAATACTTTAAAGAAACGCCAGGGTGTGTAGTTACCTCCACTGGCAGATCTGTACCACCCTAGAAGTTCCAAACACATGCCTCAAGTGGTACGAACACTCACCAAAAGCGGTGACATCTGTTGGACTCAATATTGTATATACAGTATTGTATATATTGTATGACCAACAAATTCAAACGGATTGCACGATACCAGCAAACAAACCGGGTATAGTTATCCGGGATGTGGAGAAAAAATTGTGTCTACTTCTAGACATTGCTGTGCCATGCGATCAAAACGTCGTAACTAAGGGGGCAGAGAAATCGCTTAAATACCAGAGTTTGGAAATCGAGATCAGCCGAATGTGGGGCATAAAAACACAGGTCGTCCCGATAGTCATCGGAGCTCTGGGATTTGTTCCGCAAAATTTGTGTAAGAACTTGGCTAAACTTCCAGGTGCTTCAAAAGACTGGGAAGTGAAAGAAATTGCTTTATTGGGAACAGCTCATATTTTGCGCCAAGTACTGTAGAGGCACCGACAGTCCCTAGATCTGCTCCTTAGGTAGGTTGTTATAACCTGGAGTAGATTTTATATTCAGCTGACTCACAATATCTTTAGTCGTGATGTAGAGGGAATAATAATAATAATAATAATAATAATAATAATAATAATAATAATAATAATAATAATAATAATAATAAATACCTATGCAGTGTCAGTGTTAGTCTACACATCTGGAGTGATACATTGGACTAGTACAGACATAAAAGGTATTCAAGCGAAAACAAATAAGATCCTGACAAATTTCAGATACCATCACCCAAACTCAGCTGTTGAGGGGCTTACACTTCCGCGATCCGGTGGACGTGACATGATTGATTTAAGCAATTTACTGAAAAGGCAAAAAATACGCTCAAATCATACTTCAGGGAAAAATAAAAGGAATCTGAATTACACAAAACTGTGGTGATGGCAGATAAGGGATTATCTTCTCTAAATTTGGCAAATGAAAATGTATTTCCAAGTACGTCTGATGATGAGAAGTGCCTCTCCTGGTTGCAGAACACCCTTCATGGTAAGCATGCTCACGCACTGAATCAGCCATTTGTCAATAAAACTGCGTCGAACGCTTGGCTGACTTTTGGAGAATTGTTTCCCGAAACAGATGGCTTTTTTGTGTGCTATCCAAGATCAAGTAATGAGCACAAGAAATTGCAATAAGTATATCATCAAGGACGGCGAGGTGGATAATACTTGTAAGCGCTGCAACTTCGGTATAGAAAATATACAGCATATTGTGTCACACCATATTCGATCATCAGCTGAAATTATAAAACTAGACATGACTATGTAGCCAAAATTCTGCATCAAAAAATAGTCCACAAGTTTTCCTGCATACATGACACAGTTCCTTACTGTAATTATTTCCCAGAGAAAATGATCATCCAAAATTATACTGGGACAGAATAATCATTACCGATAAAGGCATTTTACACAATAGACCAGATATTATACTTTTAGATAAATTGAAAAAGACTGCATATTTGATCGACATTACAATACCATACACTTGCAATATTCAAGCTGCCTGCGATGAAAGATGAAGAAATATACAGATTTGCTCATTGAACTAACACAACTATGGCCATTGGACTTCGACCAAGTTAGTATAACCATTAGTGAAATCTGCTACCGGGGGTAATATTCAAATCATTATTGCAATGTTTGAAGAAGTTAGAAGTATCCACTTATATATATATATATATATATATATATATATATATATATATATATATATTAGGCAAGAACAACATCGGCACCAGTAAAATCGTTTTTAAAATGGGTTTAGGGGTGCCACAAACCCCATTAACACCCCATTTTCGGCCGTTTTTTGCTACTTTTTAGAAAATAAATAAATATTATTTAACCTCATTTTTATCAACGGATTTTGAACTGAGGCGGTGCCCACGTTACCCCGCAACAATTTTATGATCATCAACCAATACTTATTTGACGCAAACAGTGTGCCACATTAGCTCGAATACGGCCAATTTTACGTTAAAACCATAGAAATAGACACTTTTCAATTGACCGTAGCTCCGGAAATTTTTATCCAAAATACTTTTAATTTAGATAAGATTAGAGCTTGAAATCTTTACTTTAAGAACTTTGCTTCGCACAATTTAACTATTTCACTTCAATCGGCTAAAACTTCGCCGCGCGCTATCGCTATTTACGACCCACATTTATTCCGCACTGCTCTATATGATTTCTTTATTCACTATAAAGCTGTATTCAACATATTTGTAGAGGCTTAGCGAAAAAAGTTAGTTTTTGATGCAAGAATAACATTGGAACCAATAAAACCGTTTTAAAAATTAGTTCAAGGGTGGCACAAACCCCATAAACACCACATTTTTTCGGCATTTTCGCTACTTTTAGAAAATAACGAATAAATATTTAATGGTATTTTTATCAAAGTATTTTTGGCTGACGTGGTGCCCATGTTATTTCACAACAATTTTATGATTATCAAACATTACTTATTTGACTCAAACAGTGGGCCACATTAGTCCGAATAGGGTCAGTTTTACGTTTGAAACGATATAAAAAGACACTTTTCAATTGGCCATAGTTCCGTAACTTTTTATCTAAAATACTTTTAATTTGGAGAAGATTAAAACTTTGAATCTCTATTTTAATAACTTAACTTCGCACTATTTAACTATTTCACTGCACTCGGCCAAAATAGCGCTGCGCTCCATCACTGATAGCAGGCCTCATTTGAGCCGCACTTCTGTGACTGATTTCTTTATTAGTAATGTAGTTTTGGCGGCGATAGATGGCAACTGACACGAGTATGTGGTAATTCCGAATAGCTAGCTCAAACGCAAGGAAATAGAAATCTGATACGGGAAAGTCCGTGCCATTCTGTAGCGCCACTAGTTTGCAATTACAATAGTTTTTCTATCCTTTGGTAACGGAAAGTAAAGTTGCCATTGATCAATGAAATATTGCAAAATATAACTTTGTAGTGCATAATCTTATATATTTTTATCTGAGTGTAAAGCTGTTCAAGTTTTTCCGACGATATTTCCAATAACTCGAGTTTGATAGTAATGAAGGTAAACTAGTGTTGCTTAAGAGGCTAATTCACATTTTTTCTCAACATTACACTAGAAAGCTATGACGTTGTCTTATCATAGTTTTTAAATGGCGCATGGAGTTGTCTATCACAATGCAGCCATGCAGCGCACTAATGATCTTCAGAAGAGGGGGAAAGGTAGCGGAGAAAGAAAAGCTTAAGATTGTATCCGAAAAACTCGAAGTAGTTAATGACTACAAATATTTAGGAATTACCATGCAAACATCAGGAACCACCTTCAACAAGCATGTAAAACAAAAAGCAATCGCCGCCATAGCTGCAATGAGAGACATCAGACAAATTCGAGAAATATCCCTAGAAACGGCAATTAAAATTTTCAAAACAAAGATAATACCTATATTAACATATGGAATCCACATAATAGGAGAATACCTGAAACTAAGAGATCTAAAAATACTAGAAAACATCAAGGCACTGTACCTGAAGAAAGTACTAGGCGTATCAAAATACACACCATCCAGATACGTGTATCTATTAACCAGAGAGCCCTTCCTAATTGAGGACCTAAGATATAATCTACTGCTACCATCTACCACAGCATACAACAAACTGCTAGCGGAAAGACAACAGAAGAGATAAGAGGTGGAAGAACATTTCTACTGCACGAGTGCCATGATTGACAGGAGTTGGACAAAACCAAACCAGGAAATGAGAAGTGTAGTAAACAGATTAGCGGTGCATGGATTCCACCATAAACTCTGCAAGACAACCACATATCACACCGCCAGTGATCTATGCGTGTGCAAACTATGCAACGAAAAGTGTACCAAGTATTATGTGCTTTCATGTAAGGAAAACAAGAAAACAATTACGGAGCTCAGCTCCGAAGACTGAACTGTAAACTCCATGCACACTTGTGCGCATTTCTTAATTATTATATTAAATGGCGCATGAAGTTGTCTATCACAATGCAGCCATCTTAAAAAACATGTATTACTCTAGGAATTGTCGCAAGGAAAAAGCGTTAAGTACAATTAAATAACTATGATGGGACTATATGTGAACTTTCCAAAGAACCATCACAAGGTACCACACCACTTCCTACTATTATGAATACGATACGTACAAGTATATAGTGCGATTGTATTAGATAAAAAGTATTTAACGTGCTCGCAGTTGAAATAGCTGAATCTGATACATCAAGATGCGTTGTACTCACCGTTGTGAACGAGAGCTTTTGTGAGCCAGAGGACTGAGTCATTTTTGGAACAAATAGAAAATGGTAACACCGTCCAAAACTTTTCCACATAGTGTTTGAAAAATATTTCTTATAAATATTATAACATTGTAAGTCGGCTTTTAAAAGGAAATAACCGGCTTTTATCCACTTAATAGGAGGCACTTAAATATTCTTGTTCCTTATCAATTTCGACTTATCTTGACCCAAATGAACATCTTCTGTTCAACTTAGTGCGATGGCTATTGAAAGAGTGGGCTGTATGGGAAGATAATTTCACCCATGCAACTGGAACTCTAAGATAGGACAGAAGGGGGTACAATGGAATGTAGATTACGGAATCCTTCCTACAACTTACACAGACATATGAGATTAAGATGAACAATCATTGTATGACATTTCCTGAAATAGAACACTGATAACCTTTACAAAGATGGTCTTCATAAGGAAGTTAGAAGACATGTCTAATTGGCAGACCGATAGACCTAGCAGAAAGTGCCTGGAACCTGAAACGCGAGCAGGAAATACACCACTGATAAGCAGTGGAGTTAGCTTACGTATGCAATGCTTTGCGAGACGAAAGTCGATTTGATCACGGACACTAAAGTCACGATTTTACAGGTCTCGGCACAGGGTCGTACAGTACAGTTCACATTTTATAACATTCGGTTCGAGAACATTGCGAACAATATACTTAGGTGATTATCATACTTTTACAGATATACTTTGAGATTACATTAACATTTGTGCAATAATCGTGTTTGCCTAAAAAACAGGACTTGGAAAATGAATAATGCAAGTAAATTATTACGCGAGCCGTCAGCACACCCGTGCATCACAGAGATCATACCAAAACGCTTGCTGCTACGCGAAAAAGCGTTTTGATATGTACTACATACAGGTGGGGACTTATCGCCCAATCAAATGGGCTTATTTGATAAGTTTACGTGAAATATACGCGAGAATATTCATGCTGTCTTAGCACCACTAGCTCCAATTATTTAGAAGAGCTAAGGCGATTATGAAAATATTACAAAAATTTTTCAAAAAAATCATATAATTACGATAATATATATTTCCCCGTCTTTACTATTTACGTTACAAGTGTATTTTGTACTTTAATGAATCTTTAATACAAAAGAACCAAATAATCTCGAAACCTCGAAAGTATGTAAGTGTATGGTCTGAAAATGGACCATTGCACAAAACGAAAATGCATTCTGTCCAATAAATGCGACATGAAATAATTATTTTGAAATTCGTTTAGTATTCGGTTCTCATTAATTATGATGCGTCCCTTCTAAGCAAAAAATTCAAAATGGACGTTCAGCTAAGTTCGACTAAGCAGTTGCTGCCTTTTCAGTATTCCACAAATCGAAAGGGTGTTTTCTCGCGGGGAAGTGCCGAGCACTGCGTTCAAACAATCATGAGCTAGAACTGTCGCCGCCCACGAGTCAACACGCTAGCTAGTCACTATGTAAACGGCGTCACACCATCAGAATTTGCGTTGCTGATGTCCAAATGCTGGGGTTAAACGTATATCTTGCTATCAATATCAGCCAATCAACCCCTCTGCGACGTATTTCCTTTCCTTTCGGAAGCTGTCATGTTACCGATGTATTGTCATTCATGAATTTATAAAATAAGTATGTAAATATGTAAAAATACTCCTAATCATCCTACATTATATAGAGCAATATATAGTCGTGCCATTTTGTTGCAGAGGCAAATTTTTAATGACTGTTGTAGAAATCATCTTCCTCGTCCATGGATTTCAAGTTTCAATTGATACAAACACGAGTTGCACATTCACTCTTCTTGTCTTTATCTGTCATAATTACGTGTTATTTTTGAAGGAGAAAACTCCTTTCTACAAGTGCTGGAGCTAAACGTGAAATTTCCTGAAAATACGTAGTCAAAATTATATATTTTCAAAAATTTAAATTTTGGGGGGGATTTGTCTTGAAATTTTTTATTAACAGTCACTCTAACATTTCTATTAAAAACAGTCACTCAAAATTCAATTCAATATTTGGGAACATCCGAGAACTCCGATTGCAGCGCTGTCTGGAATACTTACCGTCGCGTCGTGGAAAAGAATACGTCCCGAAACCCCCGAATGAGTCACCGTGAGGGTCGGCGAGCAGTCAATTCGATGCGCTGATATTGGAGAATCCTATGCATGCTCCTCGGTTATTTCCGTTCTCTTTTTAACTATTACCACTAAAATAACTGTATTTTTACTAATATCTAATTCCTCTCCAAAATATTGAAAATGCATTGTTTTTATAATTTTGTTTAATCATCGCTGCATCTGTAGATGAGCATGATTAGATGCAGCCTCACCACTGTGTTTCTGGTAAAATAACTGCAATGCATTTGCATAGGTCTACGAGACATACTTCATGAATCATGGGATGGGTGGCGTCATCCCTTCTCTCGATCCAACTAGTTCCTTGCCCATTCTTCCTCGGGCGCCGTTGGAAGAAATGACGGACGAAAACTTCAAAGGCAAACCGCTTCTCGTAGGAGTCACCAAGCATGAAGGCACCTTCCTCATGACACGTAAGTAAAGAATAACTCGTTCTCGTGAATCTGCGTAAAGATAAAGCCGGCATGATCCGGTTAAACGAACCCATCACATCATCCAGCATGATATTAGATAAAATTTGCGTGTATAATATACATGGCTGAATTTCAGTGTAAATATTATCATAAATTATGCATACGAATACGTATGTCTGAATTTTAGTAAATCGACATACTGTGGGTTACAATAAAATGTTTAAAACATGTAGTATCCTCAAAAGCTAGCTGGACCAGACCAAATGCATCAGAGGATAATTTTTACTTTCCCGTTTACGTACGTATACAATGTACGTATGAAGTACGTAGTATAGGGAAAGTTATGTAATGCTGCGCGAAAAAATGGCCAGTTTTCGCCAGAAAAACATTCGTTGCCGGGCCGTGATAACAAACTAGTGGTGCTACAGAATGGCACAGACTTTCCCGTATTAGTTTTCGGTTTCGTTTGGTCTCCGCTAACTATTCGGACTTGCCAATACTCTTGACAGCTGCCATCTATTGCCGCCCAAACTACATTTTTTGACATTTTATTATTTTTTCGGTTTCCTAATTGAAACATTTTAACTAAACAAACTGACATGAAAATTGAGCGCCAGGAAAGAATTCCTAGTAATTAACGGAACATATATCAATTAGCCCGTTTCCGTGCTAGCTAGCCTATTTGTGGGTTGCTGCTCAGTAACAATTCGCTTTCCTGCGATCAGCAAAATTGCCACTGGATCCGCCCTCCGTACGGAGAAGTGCGAAATCTGAAAGTACTTCTTTACCTATCTGCACAACTAACGTGCTAGATTGCACAATAATAGTCCATTGGATTTCGTATAAACAGAAGAACAGATTTACTCGAGATCCCTTTGTACTTCTCTCGTTACTTTCTGACAACAATATTTTTAATAACTTTCCATTCAAAACGTAATATTTGGTCATGACATATTACTCAGTTCATAGCTACCATATCAGAGCTCTCTTCATTGTAGTAGGATGGCACCTCGTAGGCCCAAACCCAGGCTTCCGTGACATCTTCCGGGGCCATCTGCTTCGCTCTTCTTCAACAGTTCAAGTCTTTCCAATTAATACTTCTACGAGAATGAACCAATTAAAATTTCTCGCCTAATGATTATCTAATATACCACAACTTATTAATCGCCACACGATCCGGCATTTACGACAACCAGTGTCCGCTCAATTGTTGTAAACAAGCCGAGCACGCACCATAGCAACGCCCCAGCAACCGCGCATGTTCAAGCTCATCGTCCACTTCTTGACGTTCGCCGTCAACTATCCAACCCGCCATGTTTTGTATATCACACTAATAGAAGAACAAAAATATTGTTTTAAGAATATTAAAAAAACAGTTAATCATTGTCCTAAATGGAAATTTTCATTGACAGATTTGGAACCGTTTTCATGAAAATGGCGTTTGGGGCGCTACTGTAAATGCGAAATTTGAAGCTCTTTTTCACAGAAAATTTTTAAGTTTTCGAAACACTTATCTGAAGCACTTGCTCTCATAAATTCAATAGTGTCTACAAATTGCTGGAAATGTACATTTTAACTGTATGAGAGAACTATCAAAACAATTACATTTTTGTAATTTTTGAAAAAAAAAACAAAAAAATGAACTTTACTTCATATTAAAGAGTGCAATTAGTACTATCCATTCGAAAAGTTTGAACAAAAAAATTATAGCAATTTTTGAGAAACATGGCGTTGAACGTTTCTGAAAATACGGAATTTTGAGCTAGTTTTCACAGAAAACAGTTGTGTTTTCGAGAAACTTTACTTGACATTATTTAAAGCACATGTATTCTTTAATATAATAATGTGAACAAACAGCCACTAATGTAAATATTAACGACGCCGTGAGAGACAAGTAGAAAAAATTACATTTTTGTCATTTTTGAAAAAAAAAAGTATAGAGCAATATGGCGTTAATGTCATCTCACAGAGCACATTTAATACTATCCTTACAAAAAATTTAAAGAAAAAATTTGAAGCTATTTTTGAGACAATCTGGTTTTTGTATTTTTTAAAAATTTCTAATATTGAAATATTGCGCAAAAACTAGTAAAATTTTCAAAAAAATATACATGACCTTAATGAAAGAACTCACTTTGGACAACAAATTTTATTTGAAGGAAACATTTTTTTCTTCAATTTTGTAGTTCTAGAAAGACACCGAAAAAATTTCAAACTTTTGCAATTTTCGAAAATTCAGAGTACTCCGTTAAAATAGGACTTATGCCACCTTAATAAGTGTATTTTACTCTATTCATACAAGAAATTTAAAGAAACAATTTGGAGCGATTTTTTTGAGAAAATGTCCGGGGGGCTTCATGTAAAGTACCCTCAAATTTTGAAGAAAGTTTTTCAAAATCGAAGCACTTCGACTGGACGCAGATCGACCGGGGAATGTCCATTTTGGAAGAAATCACACGTATGGTTTACAGGCTAATGTTGTTCACAGACTGATAGACGGACAGACAGACGGATGGACGTTTTAAAAAGATCCACTTATTCGGTATAGGGGGACCCCAAAACGAGTATTTTGAAAACTCAAAAATTTTCTGTGAAAATGAACTTCAAATTTTTATTTTTATTAGCGCTAAAACGCAATTTTCTTTAAAACGGCACATGGTTTTTAAAAGAAAATTGCCATTTAGGACTAGGTTTTTGTGTTCTTTAATATTCTAAAATTAATATTTATGTTCTACCAAGGAAACCTAGGAAACCGAAAAATTAAGAAAATGGCAAAAAAATACTTTTGGCGGTGATAGATGGCAGCTGGCAAATAAGAGTATGTGACAATTCCGAATAGCTAACAAAGTCCCAAGGAAATAGAAAACTAATGCGGGAAAGTCTGTGCCATTCTGTAGCCCCACTAGTTTCGAACATAAATTCAAGCACAGACCCTACTAAATAGTAACTCAGCAAAACGAAAAACCATATTTACAATACAGGCATGGTATTCTAACTCACTAACGTGAAACCATGATGTAAGATTATTCCATCCATAATGATGTATGGAATTATGTTAGAGATGTATTCAAAAACTAAGACCAACAGTGTCTGTTTAACAGAGCCGGTTTAAATGTGACCTATGAACGACCAAACTATGGAGCTCGGCTCCTTAATAACATTGAAATATTGAATACATGTATTCAAACTGATATGACTATAAACCACAATCTTCGTTATTTATAAAACTTAATATTAAATTGTCTTAATTTTATTTAAAAAAAAAACTATTGAGGACCTCTATGCAGCGGGCATTGGGCTAAATTTACCCGGTGATTTTTCACACATAATTTTCCGAAATATAAGAATTCTACGTTGAGGTGAAGCTCAAATACATTTTTCCTATTTATGTGTCTATCATTTCAGAGATGGATTTGATGTTTATGAAGGCCAGAGGACTACAGAGGATCCAAAAACTTTTGGACAAGGAACTCGGGAATATAATGCTAGAATTTTCTGGTGAGTATGCCTTTCTCTTTCTACGCGTACGTTTCGTAATGGTATGCCCTGAACAGTGCAATCAGGTCCGATATTGTGCGTAAACATTTTAATATTACTAAGTATTTTATAAACAAACAAAAAGTCTTAAATCCACGAAGTAAAATTGCACAGAATCTGTAAAATAATTTTCTGCGACTCCGAGATAGTGTCGTAAAGTTTGAGGAACTGATGCAAGATCGAAATTATGTTGTACGTAGTATTACTTATGGTTTAAGAATGTCCTGCCAAAAATATTTTGGGATAAGAAATAAAAATTAAAAACCAACCGGATTGCTATAAAATGTGGTTATATTGAAACATTTGGCGGCACAACTCGATAGTTTTGTTGGCGCGCAATTAATTTTCGCAGTTTGAGTGTGGCGAGGGGCGGCAAACACTGATGAATATTCATGTAGGTAGTCGGAGGGCGCGTATGCCCGGGCAATCGCACGATTGCGAAACTCAAGATCTACGGAAGCAGAAGGAATGAATATCCCAGACCGCAACGCGCGCTATATATGCAAAATGCTGGTGATTAAGGAAAAGATTCAGTTCAATTGTAAAGGTTCTGTTATGTTCAACTAAATCCAGTATCAATAAGTAAAATAAACTAAAAATACTAATTTATTGCAAAGAACTTGTTGTAGTAGATTATTTTGTACATATATATATATATATATATATATATATATATACAAATATACACATATATATATACTAAAGACCCGGTATATATATATATATGTATGTATGTATATACATACATATATATATATATACATATATATATATACATATATATATATATATATGTATATATACATACATACTCTCTAATAAATTATTGTAATAAATACGCCGGCAACGCAGGTGCTTCAGCTAGTGTGTGTGCATGTATCTCTCACTCTTTCTCGATATACAGGCTGTCCCACCAACTATGGACCACCCCCATAACTTTTAAACGGTTCAGGATATCGAAATACAGTTTTCGCTGAATAATGCGGAATCATGGGGCAAGTAACATGCCATAAAGAAATTGTCTATAATATTTTTAGTTTTCGAGAAATTTAATCATCTTTGATTTTTTAAATGGAACTATATATTTTTCTCACCAGCAATGGATAGATCATGAAAAGATAAATAAAATGATGTATCATATCCTAGTATTTTGATAGTAATTTGCGTATAAAATTAGACTTTCTGATATGTGATTTTGAATGAAACGGACAATATTTCGTGTTGCAGCGCTTGCAACAGTCGCCGTTTGTGAACGGTTGATGAAAGACCTTCGCGGCGTCGAGACTGTTTCGTGGAGAAAAGGAGTGCGAGAGGGGTGGCCGTGGGGAATAGAGGCGAAATTACAGCAATTCATGGTCTTGACACGAAGACCATATGAACCATATGGTTAATATTACCAATCAAAAAGAGGTTTGTTTTCCATTTGTTCATCTGAATTGAACTTTTGTTCTAATGAAATTCCAAAGCAACATTCATCGAAAAGAACAAAATAAAAATAATTTGTAGTGAAAAGACGATAATAATAATAAAGGTCCTTTTCAAACTTACAAGAATCGATCTGAGTGAGTTATGGCAGAAACCAGCTATAATTTTAAAACAAGGGAAGGGAAGGAATGCTTAAAGATATTTATTGTAATATCTTGATCAATTCTTCAAATTATAGAGGGGTAGACATTTTCTCTTTGCATTTACTCTTCATAAACGTCTTATTTAATCACGTGCCAAAAGAACAAAACAATAAAAATTTTGAAACACTCTTAACAGACTATCAGTGTCAATTTACTAAACTTTAACACAAATGTACATCTGCAGTCCCGACTGCTAATGTTGATTGGAGAGTTTCTCACTTCATGACGGCACGTGCTGCCTCAAACTTGAAAATTCACGGCAGAAGACGGAAGTGTACTGTTTTCTTTTCTATTTATGAAGAGCAGTAGAGGTATGGTTGCGAAGTGGACGAATGATCATCTTAATTAAAAATGAAATTTACCAACGAAGAGACGGTGGTTGCATTCTTGTCAAGTTTGAAAATGATATTTATTGCTAAAGAAGACAAGTTAAATGCAGATAAATCAATGGAAAAAAAATATCTCATTCTGATCAGTAAAATTGGTGTTTTTTAATGTGACTTTTGTGTCAAGACCCTGGATTGTTGTAGTTTGGCCTCTTATCCATCATTGCCACCCCTCTGTCTTCTCTCTCCACGCAAGTCTTGACGCCGCAAAGGCCATTTCTCCGAAGGCGACCGTTGCAAGGGCTGTTACACGAAATATTGTCCGTTTCATTCAAAATCGTGAATCAGAAAGTCTAATTTTATACGCAAATTACTATCAAAAAACTAGCATATGATACATCATTTTATTCCTCTTTTCATGATCTATCCATTGCTGGTGAGAAAAATATATAGTTCCATTTAAAAAATCAAAGATGATTAAATTTCTCGAAAACTAAAAATATTATAGACAATTTCTCTGCGACATGTTACTTGCCCCATGATTCTGCAATATTCAGCGAAAACTGCATTTCGATATCCTGAACCGTTTAAAAGTTATGGGGGTGGTCCATAGTTGGTGGGACAGCCTGTATATCGATAAAGAGTGAGAGATACATGCACACACACTAGCTGAAGCACCTGCATTGCCGGCGTATTTATTACAATAATTTATTAGAGAGTAAGAGGAATTCCATCTATTCCCGTCCTGTTGCGGAGCCTACTTCTATCTATTCTATCGTATCCCCGCTCCGTCTTGCCCAACCTCTCACTGTCTTGCTACCACTTCGAAATGCCCTGTCTTCCTTTCTCACTTTCTCACTAAAAAATATTTGTTTTTAAATTAGAGTACCCGCCCACAAACTTCACTTACTTTATAACTAAAAATAATAAACAAATCTAAACAAAAAAAATACATGCATTCACATATTATTTTTGAGAAATTTTGTATATTAGTCCTATACTTTCAATCAGTTTCCACATTGTAAAATTTATTATTTTTTATATATTCTTCTCGCGTACTTATAAAGGAAAGTTTGAAATTGATATTTGACCCCACGCCGAGGCAAATGAAATATTAATATGAATAAAGTGTTTTTAATGAAATGTATGAACACCTGTGTGTATTCATACATTTTTGTGACAATATCAAACATCCATCAGCAAAATAGAGTTTTCCAATAATTTAATCTTTCTCTCTTGTACACTTAATACACTCAAGCCTAGACGCAATTAAAATAAATATCCAAGTTAGTTTTGTAAGTAGAGTGAAGAAAAACAGAATCATTTTTAAATAAGATTTCGGGTTATACAATTAATAGAGAACGAGTATCTGAATAACTACACCCATGAGACTACTACCACTGAAATCATAAAAGTATGCACAAATAGTGAAGCTACATTTATGCCCAGAAGCAAAACGAGGGACCATCTCAGCCTTCGCTCAAACGTTTAAGGATACTGGACGAAAAAACCTGATCGAGATGTCGAGATGTGGGGCTCTTATCCCAAAAGCTGAGGTCCAATAATTCTTGTTACAGACACATTTAGTTTTTACTTTCCCGTATACGTACGTCCATGAGGAGTAATATACGTAGTATAGGGAAAATTATGTAATGCTGCGGAAAATCGATTTCGATATTTCAACGGAAATACACGTTTTGGGGTCCCCTGATACCCAAAAAGTTGTTCTTTTCAAAACATCCGTCCGTCCGCTTGTCTGTACGTCCGTCAATCCGTCCGTCTGACCGTCAGTCCGTCTGTCCGTCCGTGAACAACACTAGCGCCTGAATCGTATAAGTACGATTTCTTTCAAAATCAATATTCACCGGTCGATCTGGTTCCACTCGAGGCGCCGCGATTTTGAAGAGCATTCTTCAAAATTTGGGGGTGCTTTACATAAGTGATTGATTGATTGATTCGTGTTTCCGGGCGTGTCAACTACTTAGGTCATTAGTCCCGTAAGTGTAGTGCGTGGTTTTTCTCGGGAGGTGGCGGTGATCTTTTCCCCGCTGGATGGCGAGATCTGGCGTCGACCTACCGTCGACTAGCGGGGTTTTCCCCTCAACCAGGTATCTCCCACCAGCGGGGCACCACCCCAGCCGGGACAAGCTCTTAAGCTCCCGACCGGTCTCCCGGCATGTGTGGTAGTGTAGTGCATGTTAGTGTGTGTGTGTAAAGGGCGAGGATAGGTGAAGGAAGAGGAAGGAAAGATCGCGCGCGGTCTGTGGCCCGTTTGTTAGGGTACTGCTTTACATAAAGCCCTTCCGACATTTTCAAAACTTTCTCAAAAACGGCACCAATTTTTTTCTTTAAATTTCTTGTAAGACACTTATTAAAGTTAACCAATATTAACGGTTAACTCTGAATTTTCGAAAAATCCAAAAGTTTGAGTTTTTTCGGCGCCTTCCTACAACAACAAAGTTGAAGATAGAGATTTTTCCTGCAAATGAAATTTGTTCTCCAAAGTGAATTCTTTCGTTAAGGTCATGTATATTTTCTTGAACATTTTAGTAGTTTTTTGGCAATATCTCGCAAAATATTTGCAATTTTAAAAAGTTACAAAAACAAGATTTTCTAAAAAACGGCTCCAACTTTTTTCTTTAAATTTTTGGAAGGGATAGTTCTAAATGTACTCTACGTGATGACATAATCGCCATTTTTTGACTTGTCTCTCAGGTCGGTTATTTTTTTTATTAGCGGCGATTTGTTCACATTATTATATTTACGAGTGCATGTGCTGTAAATAATGCCCAGTAAAGTTTCTCGAGATCTCAATCGTTTTCTGTGAAAACTACCTCAAAATACCGAATTTGCAGAAACGCTCAAACACCATTTTCTCATAAATGGCTCCAAATTTTTTCTTCAAACTTTTCGAACGAATAGTGCCTATTGCACTCTTTAATAAGTCGTGAAGTTCATTTTGGGGAACTTTTTTATTTTTGCAAAAATTACACAAAGTATTTTTTAAAGGTCTCTCAAACCTTTAATATGCACATTACCAGCAATTTGTAGAAAATATTGTATTTGTAGGTTAAAGTGTTTTAAATGACTTTAAAGTAAGTGTTTCGAAAATTCAAAATTTTTTTATGAAAAAGAGCTTCATATTTCGCATTTCTACTAGGGCTTTAACGCCATATTCTTAAAAAACGGCTGCAAATTTTTCAAAGTAAATTGCCATTTAGGCGAGGCGAGATTTTCCTGTTCTTTAATATTCTAAAATTAATATTTCTGTTATACAATTGGGAAACCGAAAAATTAAGAAAATGTCAAAAAATGTAGTTTGGGCGGTGAAAGATGGCAGTTCGAACGAGTATGTGGCAATAGCATAGACTAAGAATGTATACATCTTTACTCTGTGACAATAGCTAGCCCTGACTCAAGGAAACAGAAAACTAATACGGGAAAGTCTGTGCCATTCTATAGCACCACTAGTGTAGAATTATACAGTTCAAATGGTAACTAATAAAAATAATAATTAAATATTAAAATCAACATTAAAGGTAAAATCAATATTATTATTTTTATTTTCTCGCTATCGCTTATGCAGTAGAAAGTTATGTAATGGTTTTCGAAAAAAACGGTGAATTTTCGGTAGAAAAACACATTGCCAGGTCCTGATAATGAAAACGTCGATAAATCCAATTGATAAATTTAGGATTTATATGACGGTTTATAAGTATGTCATTGGTAAATTACTGTTTCACTCTTGCTTACATTGTATTTTCATTATGTTATCCAATCATGTATTAAATATAGTATAACATGTATATTTTTAGTCGCTAATAACCTTGTCGTTGATGCAACTTTAAATAAAATAAATTTTTTAAAAAAATTAGGAAAAATACTCTAACACGTGGTGTGGTCAGAATCCATGTTTTGTGGGTCCGTGAAACCGAAAACTCGACGTCCGTCTGTGAACACCACGTAAAGAAGCGTAGTATTTTTTTTCCAAAATGGCAATGCCGCGGTCTATCTGGCTCGACTCGAAGCGCTGCGATTTTGAAAAACCTTTTTTAAAATTTGGGGGTTCTTTACACGAAATCTTTTGGACATTTTAAAAATTTTCTCAAAAATGGCTTCAATTTTTTCTTTAAATTTCCTGTAAGAATTGAGTAAAATACTCTTATAAAGGTTACGTAGGTGCAATTTTTACGGTTAACTCTGAATTTTCGAAAATTGCAAACGTTTGGTTTTTTTCGGCGTCTTCATACAACTACAATATTGAAAATAAAGACTTTTCCTTCGAATGGAACTTATTGTTCAAAATTAGTTCATTCATTAAAGTCATGTACATTTTTAAACGTGTAGTATTTTTCGCGCAATATTTCGTGCAGTATGTGCATTTAAAAAAATAATGAAAACAGGGTTTTTCTCACAAACGTTTCCAATTTATTCTCTGAACTTTCAGTAGCGATATGCTAATTGTGCTCTATGAGATGGCATAAATCCATTTTCTCAATTTTTTTTCAAAAATTACAAAAATGTATTTTTTACTTGTCTCTCATGTTAATATTTACATTAGCGGCAATTTTTTTACATTATTGAGTTTCTGAATACATACTCTTTAAATGATATCTAATAAAGTTTCTCGAAAAGGCAACAGTTTTCTGTAAAAATTGGCTCAAAATTACGCAGTTTCAAAAACACTCCAGCGCCATTTTCTCAAAACGGCTCCAATTGTTTTTCAAACTTTTCGTACGGATAGTATTAATTGCACTGCTCAAGATGAGTTAACATTATTTTTTGTATTCTTTGTTTATTTTTTTTCAGAAATTACACAAATGTAATGTTTTTAAATATCTTTCAATATGCACATTTCTAGCGATTTGTATACATTATTGCATTTGTGAGTAAAAGTGCTTCAAATGACTTCAAATGAAGTTTTTCGGAAAAACAAAAGATTCTTGTGAAATAGAACTTCAAATTTCGCATTTACACTAGAGCTTCAACGATTTTTTTTCTTAAAAATAGCTCCAAATTTTTCAACGAAAATTTCCATATAGGACGATGTTTCTCTCCTCTTTAATATTTTGAAAGTAATATTTCGAATCTATCATAAGGAAGCAGAAAAATTTAGAAAACTTCAAAAAATGTATTTTAGGCGGCGATAGATGGCAGCTAGCAAGAGAATAAGGCAAGACTGCAAGACTTTCCAAGGAAATTGGAAAACTTTACTACGTTTGCCATTCGATAGCACCACTAGTTGATTCGCAATGTAGGTTCAATTGTATAGATCAGTTTATTTACTTAGCATTTAAACTTGTGAATCGATTTCAATTCTTTAACGTCATCTGGCATTGTGTTGGAAAATAATTTACATTAATTGTATGCGATTTTTTGTGGTGAGCTGTTAATACTGATACCTGATGAATATGATTACAATGTCGAGTGTTGTTCTAGTTATAGATGGCAGTATTTGCTGAAAACATTTCTCCACCTTTAGTAAGTCATTTTTGACAAATCTTCTGATTGATAAATCAAGAAACGAGGCAATGGTAGAATTTCTGTGTTAGAGTCTTGCAAGAGTCTTACAGGAACACGGGTGGGATTTGCTTAAAATCCTTTTTTCATTAGAACTTTTAAAGCTAAATGTTTTGTGTCTTAACGCAATCTATTCTTTAATGCTGGGACTAAACATGATTACATTTGTTTTTTTCCAAAATAATGATAATTTGGTGTAAGTATTAATGAAATTGTGTCAGTTTTCTAAAAATACATAATCTACAATACGTCTTCGAATTTCAAAAACCTTCAAAAACGTCTTCAAATCTTTTAAAAAGTCTTCAATTTGTTTCTTTAAATATTGTCCTAGTTTTTTGTTTTCACTTTACGCATTAGTTTATTTTTTACTACTTTACGTGTAATGTATTTTATCTTTCGAGAACATCAGAGAGCTTGTCACGCTCTACTTGATAATTTCCAAAAGCTTTAACAAAGTATCTGCCCGCACTCATTCATATCAGGTTGTCGCCTCGAAATAACGACTTTTTTCAATTTTACTATTCGTATTGTGGGAAAAGTGATAAATCTATTCAAATGTGTATGTATGTGTCTATCTTTGAGGCAAGATGCAATGTATCGTATTTTTCTCTTACAGATGTCGAAGATCATTTGTTCACGCTGGGCGATGCTGTAAAACGTCTGTACTTCTCCGAAGAAGTCATCGGCAACTATACTGCTATGTTCGCGGGGTTGGTCGACGTAAGTCTTTTCTAATAATTCACCTTTCTTTTAAGTAAGGAAATAAATCACAGCGAAATAAATTCTAGTCTTGAGAGAAAACATTACAAACCTTTAGGGCATGTCGATTGATTGATTGACTCGTTCGTATTTCCGGGCGCGTCAACTATTTAGGTTATTAGTCACGTAAATGTAGAGCGCATTTTTCTCGGGAGGTGGCGGTGATCTTTTCCCCACTGGATGGCGAGATCTGGCGCCAACCTACCGTCGACTAGTGGAGTTTTCCGCGTCAACCAGGTATCTCCCTCCAGCGGGGCACCGCCCCAGCCGGGACAAACTGTAAGCTCCCGACCGGTCTCCCGGCATGTGTGGTAGTGTAGTGCATGTTAGTGTATGTGTAAGTAAGGGGGTGAGGATAGGACAAGGAAGAGAAAGGAAAGATCGCGCGCGGGCATGGCCCGTTTGTTAGGATACTGCCCCGGCATTCGCCTGGTGTTGATCGGAGAAGCCACGGAAAACTACCGATCAGTGCAGCCGGACGCTAGAATTCTCTTCCAGACAGCGACTAAATTCGACCTAGCTGACAAGCTAGTGTCAAAAATCCAGCCGCTGTCGGGATAGGGCATGTCGAGGGATCGAAGATGATGACTTATAGCAAGTGAACATGAAGAAGGAAATCTCATATAACGAAGTTACAGTGTTTGTTTCACCGTGATCGGTAAACAATTCACCGTTCACTGGTTTTCAGAGTTGGGTAGTATCGAAAATACATGTATTTAAAATACGTACTTTCGATACTTTTGTAATTTGTATTTTTTTATCGAAAATACATATTTCATCACGTATTATTTGTATCGAAAATACGTTCTATTTTGTATTTTCAAAATACTAAAGTACTTTTTATTGATTCGCCGTTGAAAATTTGAAATTCAATATACAGTCAAATCTGGATAACACAATTTTTTTTATGTTTAGAAGCAAGTAAGCTGAAGATTTTTTTTTGAGGCATCGGTTAACGGATTTTGGAGATCACCACACGGACGTTACATTATACGAGTATTGTCACATTATGCATCACTGTCTGGAAGGGAATTAGGCGCACTGGTTAAACGCTTGTGCTTGTGCCATTTAAACAGCCAATCTTATGATTAAACCACGGATTTTTAGGTTTTAAAATATGTCGTTTAGGTGCCTAAAATAGGTTCTTTCAGCATTTAAGTTAGACATTTAAAAAGGTATAATAGCCACAAATAAAACATAAAACTTAAGAGAAACACGTTTTTATCATTTATTATATATAACGATAAAAACATTAATCAATGTTATGTAGTATCAGTATTCTATAAACTATTTATGAACAAGTTCAATTGTTTGTTCTCTGGTTAGAATTATTTGTACCGTATTTTGTCTCACAATAAATTACTAATACTTCTCTAAGTTTTCAAGAGTAAATGAATGTCTCTTATTGGTCAAGATCATTTTTCTTTCAAGGAAATTCAATAGCTTTATTTTAGCAGCGGAGACAGACTTTTCCACGAAGTCAGGAAGTAGTAGCATGGAGACTTCTACCCCAAGATCCGTTTCCTGTATATTCATTTCTCGCTACCTTACAGATTAACGCAACATAAAATTAATATCATCCTTGTATGATCTGCCGACACAGAAGAAAAAAGTTAAAACAAGCCACAGACAAAAGAAATTAGGCAAATTAGTCTCATTTTAGCTTTTTAAAAGTAAAATGTTGGTATAGAAATAAGTGTTGAAATATGCCCATTTAGGCGCTATAAAATTGACGGGATTTAGTTCAAATAAATCTAAAACGTATATATAATACTTCATTTAGTACAAGCATCCAGGAAAAAATAGGTTTTTACCTAAATATCCGCGGTCTACTTATGATTTAGTAAGTGTGGATATTGATAAATCATCAAACTATCCTATTCTGGATGGAGCATATTTCACTGTTGTTGATTTAGGTGCAAAAGGGAAAGTGTCGTGAAACGTGTAAACCTGCCAAACTGACAATAATAAATGGTTCCTAAAATGTGACCACAAATTTTAAGTCGCATATGAAGCTACTAATAAGCACTCTAGCAGTAAGCGATAAAGAAGGATAAATTCTAAATTCACAGAATGATGTACAAGAGACGGAGACTTTCACTGGTCATTCATTTTACTACAATATTGATAATTTCTTCACACATTTTAGAGAATTCATCCTGGTGTGATAAGTGAATTTGAGAACTACATAGATGATTGGTCTAGAACAGGGTTATCCAACAGGCGGCCATTTATTATGGCTCGCGAAAGGTCATTATATTAGTCAAAAGTGGATGTCCCTTGCATCCACGTCGGGCGAGAACAGTGTGCGCCTAGCGCATGCGCCCTGTAGGGGTCAACACCTAAATATAACTAGTGGTGCTAAAACAGCCCGCATCTTCGCGCAAAATTACGCGAAAAGTTCTTGAATTTTCGAAAAATTTTACATGGTATTATTTCAAAATCTATATTTAAGGAACAGATTTCATTATGGGAAAAAATCTCTATCTTCATAATTATAGTTGTAGGAAGACACTGAAAAAAATGTGAACTTTTGCAATATTCGAAAAATCAGACTTTTCAACGAGCATGGGACGTGCACCATTCTCTTGACGTTCTTCACACTATCCATCAACAAAATTAAATAAAAAACGATGGAGCCATTTTTTTGAAAATTTGGCAAATGCCCCAGGGTCTTCATGTTCACCCTCAAAATTAAAATATTGATTTTAAATTCAAGGGGTCGCAACATCAGCTAGATATGTTGGGGAATATCAGTTTTGATGAAAATCAGCTGAATGGTTTAGCCGCTAGCGTTGTTCACAGGCGGACGGTCAGACAGACGTTTTGCTTTCATTCGATTTTCGATATCAAGGTACTCAAAACATGGATTCTGGCTACACCACGTATTAGAGAATTTTTTTTCTAAATTTAGCAACTGGATTTATCCACTTCGTTTTTGTGTGTGTAATTTTTTTCTGCCCAAAATTTGCCATTTTTTCTTTCGGTTTTACATGACTTTCTCTCGACTGCATAAGCGGTAGCAAGAAAGTAAAAATAGATTAAGTTTAGATGTACGAATTTTTTCTAGTGAATTTAGAAATTCCAAATCATCCTGTGTTTCCCTGCATTATGCATGGTACGACCTGATATCACGCACGGTTCCATTCTCTCCCCCCCCCCGTTTCAGAGCAGCCGTGCAAATTGCTGAGATGAACAATACGTGGAAGTCAGATGTGGTTCGCCCTAGTAATAAGTTTTAATTGGATCCCTTGAGGCCTTGCAAGTTGGACATTTCTGGTCCATAAGGGGTCGTCCATAAATTAGGTAACATTAAAGAGGTAAGAGGGAATTTGAGGCAGCGTTACGCTTCGTTACATAGGTGTAGGGTGTATTGGTTTAATGTTACGTAACATCCATATTTTTTACATTTTTCAATATTTGAAATAATTCATTTTTGAGACACGCACAGAAACACATTAAAATATTAAGAAATTAATTTAAAAATAAAATAAATTAAAGTTATAAGATATAAATTGTTACAAATGGAGATATATTTTATCAACTTTTTATTGAAACTGTAAAACTGCGAAGAAAATATTCAAAACTGATATGTAGTTTACTCTAAAATCCATTTAAATTGGCGCAGTAGACTCTCGCCCATTTCGGCGTATTTATAGCTTGTGATCAAACATTTTCTCACCTATGGATTCTTCCTTCATTCACAACTTGCCCCCACTTCTTGCATTCACAAGGAGTTGAAAGCGTTACGTAATTATTTCGGGAGGGGGGATCAAGCACGCGATAAGGGTGCGTTACAGAGGAGAGAGGGGGTATTCAAAATACTCCAAATTTGCGTTACGTAATTTATGTATGGCCCCTAAATCAAATTCACCTAAGAGGAAGATGAACAGCACTGGGAATAGTGACACTAATGTCAAAAAGTTAAAACAATCAAGTTTAACATCTGGTTTCTTCAGTACGTAGAAAAAAGGAAAAGATCAAACAAAATTTGATGATCTTTTTACAAAATTCGTTGTTAATGGAATGAGATCCTTATCAATTACAAGAATATTAGTGTTACAGTGTCTGAAAAACTAGTAGTCTTGAAAGGAAACGTGTCCAACTGTATACAACTGTAAATAATAACCAAGTTTTGAGAAATAATTTGTGAACCTGGATCACTATTCGTTGTATTTTGTACTTTCAAAAGTATTTTAAAATACTATTTTGTATCTAAAATACTTTTATAGAAGTATTTTGTATTTTGTGTCTCAAATACTTTTTTCACGTATTTTGCACAACTCTGCTGGTGTTTCACTGGCACATGTGCTGTACTGATATACTCAAAGATTTCGAAATTGTGAGACTGAGAGATTTGGGTAACAATACTATAACTTTTTTACACAGAGAATTCTGCCTGTAATCTTGTAGTTTCTGCACTTGTGTGATAGTACTTCATGTAAATGTAAGTAAGGAGTGAAGATTGGACAAGAAAGAGATAGGAAAGATCGCGCGCGGTCCGTGACCCGTTTGTTTGGGTACTGCTCCGGCATTCGCCTGGTTTTGATATGAGAAATTACGGAAAACTACCGTTGAGAGCAGCCGGCCGTTATAATTCTCCTCCACACAGCCCTGAATTCGACCAAGTTGACAAGGTAGTGTGGAAAATCCTGCTACCGACGGGATTCGAACATAGGACCTCCCGGTCAGAGGGACTGCAATGACATCAGTTGAGGCCCTGAGCCACCTCACCCCGTCTCCATTTTCGGTCTCTTTCGATATTTCAAATTATTTCCAAAAAATAGGTCCGTCTGATCCGCGACGACGGTCTGCAAATGAAAGGGTTCATGAATTTTCACAATGTTAAACTTTCTTACTTTTATGAATATTTATTTGAAAGTACTTGAGGAAAATTATAAAATGATTTTAAAAATAAATTGATTAATTTATATTAAGCGAAATTCTACAGTCGAGCAAGCTATTAGTGTTTTTTTAATTAAATATAAAACTCTTGTCGATCTCTGTAGTGTTGATACTATCCGGAAATAAGTCGCGTATTGTTGATCGGAGAAACCACGGAAAACTACCGGTGTAAATATTTCGTGATCGAATAAAATGCAATTCAGTGGTGAAAGAGTGTTGTTTCACATTATAATGAATAGAGCATTACGACTAACCTAATACGAAAAGTATTAAATTCAAATTTTTATATAATTTTATTAATACCTAGTATCAAGGTCAACAATTGTGGCGTTGCCCAAAAGAAGTACCATCTTGTATTTTTATATTAACACTCAGTGTCATAAAACCCTTTTACATTTGAATGTGGGCAAATTAATAGCATTGTCTCGTTACAAGTTTCTCTCTGTAATTCATTTATGTTTTTCAGTAATGTATCTGTTTCACTTGTACATATTATATAAAACTCGAACAGCCCGAAATACTCCTGTTTGTTGTGAGTTCGTAGACGTTTGATTAAGGGGAGAACAATGCTGTAGCACATCCGGAGGTAAATCATTTGTGTGTGAATGTGTGTGTCTGCGTGTGTGCGTGCGCATGCATTTACATTGATATCAAATAAATTATCAATTTTGTTGCTCCACGCGATTAGTTTGTTCCTATTTACTCTGCGTGTATGTATTAATATGAATTATTACATTGCGAACGAAAACAAATTATCCAATGTTTTCAATTCGATTGATTTTCATATTTTTGCGTTATTCCTGGTGGCAAAATTCATAACTACTTTTCTAATATTTTTAAATTGAAATATTGTTATAGTTCATTATTATTGACAGATAGTGAAATTAGAAAGACTTCCTTTCCAAATTTAGTCGTCTCAGTTCCTTCTAAAATTCTCGCTAAATATCACTTACTATTCCTTTTTTTTAAAAAAAAATTAGGTGCTTTTTAACTGCTGGGTCATATAGCGGCCACTGTAACTTTTATTAAACTTTCAGATAACGTTAGGGGAACACGTAGGGGTCATCCACAAATTGCATAACGCTAAAGGGGGGAGGGGATCTGAGGCAGCGTTAAGCTGCTTTACATAGAGATAGGGAAGAACGTTACAAGGAGGAGATGGGTATTGAAAATACTTGAAATTGGCGTTACGTAATTTATGGACGGCTCCATATTAAAAACATTCACAACCATCGCGAAGACCGGGGCCGGATTCGAACACGCGACTCTTCAAGCCAGGGTAGCTACAGCCCTTCAGCCTTAGCGACCTCGGCTATCGAGGCCAGCAACACTCTTCGTTTTAATCTCGGAAAATTTTCAGGAATTAAAATGCTTTCACACTAATTTCCACATTTTATGAGATTGGATATTGAATGAGGTAACTTTGGGATCACCATTTCATTCAATGTTTTGACTTTTTTTGTGATAGCAATATTCACAGTTATTGTTTTGTTGTTGCTTAACAATTGACGTCAAATGTATAGATCGTCGCATATGACTTGCGTCATATCTTGCATGCGGACATTCGCTTCTTTTCTTCAATCACTTAATATCCTTGTAAACATTTTAAGTTTATCATTGTCAATCGCTGATCCAGCTGTCTCAGACAACTGTGACGAAAGCCGTGCTACGCTGAACTAAGGGTTGTTCCTTGGATTCCAATGTAAGGTGTGGATGTTTACTTCTGAAATGTGTAGAGTGGAAATTATCTTCATCAAATTACGAGACGCTCATAATCTAAGCTGTTTTATAGTGACCTTAAATATTCTTTTTTTAAACTATGAGTATCTTTCTTCTTCCATGCAATTATTTAGTATCATTAGCTCCCTCTCATAAGTAAGAGTAACGATCAGAAAATTAGATATTCTAATCTTGTTTCTCCGTTGGTGTATTAGGTTACATACTTTTTCTTTGGCGTCTTATATTTTAAAATATTATCGAAACACTTCTAAAGACAAAAGAAATTGTTACTACATGTTGAAACTGAACGCGGTCACTCAGTCAAATAATTCTTGAGAAAGGATAGTAATGACATTGTGGTAAATGACATAAAATGGGCTAAATATATTTAAGGATTTTTTTATATTTTCGATGATGGATACATACGTCAAACTAATTCATTGGTTTTTGTCGTATAATAAATTCCACGCATGTCAGACATTTCAAGGGAATCTGGAATGCAAAGGAAGTCATTTGAAGAGAAATCACGAGGCACATTCTCCTGCTGACGTCTTGCCTTTCCTTGACGCACATATTAAGACGATTTGGACAGATAGCAATCCCTGTTTACGTCGCAACAGGGGCTTTCCCACGCTTCAGTCCAAAGAAGCTCTTCGTCCCGCGGGCTGGCAGAGGATTAAGGGGGGGGGGGCACAGCGAAACCTAAAAGTGTGTCAGTCACGGGGTTTATCGCGTTCATGACGCAACGAACCTTTGCTCGGTGTTGCTTATGCCAATCCTATGGACCAAGAGGTGAGAATTCAAATCTATTTTATTTTGATACGAAATCCTCTGTCAATTACGGTGCATTTGCACTCATTTTACAGTCGCATTACGTTGCTTTAGGAAGTTTTGCATTGCAAGACAATATTCATTGCTCTGTAACATCTCAAAAAAAACATTAGTGATTTATTTTCAAATTTGTCCCATGATCATCATGTGATAATATTGTATATCAAATTGATTCGTGAATACTCTATTCACATATCATTATCATAAAATTCTTAATATTGTGTAAGTATGTAAAAACTGGGAAAGGAAATAAGTAATAAAAAATTGTAAAACGTTGCCAAACAAAACTACACAAAATGTTTTTCCAAATGTAACACGTACACTGCTCAAGTTCAACAAATAAAATGCTCCCAACAAAAAATATTATAGCACTGCAATAAATTAACTAATTTAACAAAAAGAGCGTTCACGAGTACTGCAATAACATAATATAGTAATTCAATACAATTGTTCTTTACACACGAGCAAGAATACAAAAAATAAATTGTGTTCCGTAACTCAACCCGCGGATAGCAACGATTTAATGTTAGGCGGCCTCTTCCTTGAAGCCTTGCTGTAAATGACGTCAGATGTGTCGAAGCAGCAATGTCAGCGAAGTCGGTACACAGTATGAAAGTCGGTACGCAGTATGAAAATAGGCGGAGTACAATCAAATATTTGAATTTTCAGTCAAAATCGAAACTGTTTTGTTGTTGTTGTTAGATTTTCCATAGTTTCGGGCTATCTAACGAAACCCTAGAAATGTAGGACAGTTTCCTCAGGATGTTTAAAGACAATCAAAACAATCATTTATATTAAACAGAAATATTTTAGAATAATTAAATTTCACTAAAAACTACGTTTCGCAAGTTAATACGACCGTATCATCAGGAAGTCTCAGTCAAAAAGTCAAAAATATGTATAAGAAAGACACTCATGTTACGAAATTCACAAAATAAAAGCATAGTCAAGTAAAAATAAAATAATAGGCCCAAATAAGTGCCATCTCTAATCTAGCCAAATCATTGGTTTTAATTAAGAAATGACAAGAAAGTACACATGTCCAGAGGCCACGTAATTTTCTTTCAATTTCTGCACGCATTAGGTATTAAATTAGCAATACAGATAATACATTTTTAAAACTCTTTTTTTAAACTATTAATTTGGTCATACCACTTTTTACGTAGCAAACGCAGATACTTCAACATCTTAATCAAATTTACCATTTTCGTATTTTGACTAATAATAAAAGGGAATTTGTATGTTTGCCAAAGGAGCCTGGTTTTTGAGAAAACTGGAGTAAACTACTTTGCATTATTGAAGTATTTTGTAGGCCCTACAATCCGGGGTAAGGTGTTTTTATATTTTCCATTTTTTGTATAGTGTAGTTGATTCTAAAAAATTGAGCTCGTATGGTCATATCCAAACGATGACGGAAAGTCAATCGCCTAAGAAAACTTTGAAATGGATACCTCAAAGAAACAAGAAACGTGGCAGACCAAGAAAAACAAAGGAAAAGGAGATAGAAAAGGCAATGAAGGAACGAGATCTTCAAGAGGGACGTGGCATCTAGGATGCGAGAAGCCGCGTCAGCTGTAAAGAACCTGGCTAATACTACTACTCCGTTATTTGTGCGAGACATGGATTGAATTATTAGGCTATTACGTATATTTTTTTCCTTTCCTTTCAACATTCCACCACTTCCTTGGAATCTAGGGGATAAATGCCGATTAACATGTATGGGTTGAGTGAATTTTTACAGAAAATAGTATGTTTTTTCCTTTTCTCTCCCAAGTAAGTTAAAGTAATTAATGAACATCTATGACAAAATCTAATTTTGGCCATTTTTGGACATAACACAATTTACGCGGCAAACCCAGATGTAATAGTACAAAAAGTCTGGTATGTTTCTTTGCCTTCTTTTTGAACGATTAATGTAGTTTTCATTCTCCCTAAAAATCAAAAGACTACTACTGTTTTTTTCCATAGATGATTAATATCAAATTTCAACTCCTTTAAAATTTATTTATGAATTGTTTCTTTCGTTGTATAGTTCACTGGAGCTGGCTTCTTCAAGGGACCTGCACAACGCACCGCGCAGCTCAACGCACAGCGAGGCGGGGACTCCTACCTCTTCTCGTTTGAATACGCGGCTGAAAACAGTGTGCCGAGCAGCTTAATGGGCGGCGATGCTGATACAGTCCATCACGGCAGCGACCAAACTTTCCTCTTTGGTTCAGGCTCTGACTTAACAGCGCGTGATTATGAAATCGTCAATATTTACTGTGATCTCGTCGCTTCTTTCGTCATCAATTTGTAAGTGCACTAAAAATAAGTTGAGTGAAATTTAGCTACTAATTCTGAACAAAGGTTATTTAGGATTCTTTATTGGTTAATGAATATTGCACAAACTTATTACAGAATGAGAGCATTTAAGTGTTTGACATCAGATGCCTAATACTTTTCTCTGGAAATAATAACAGTAACAACAATAATACCGATGATAACGATGATGATAATAGTAATAATAATGTGAGGAATAATAATAATAATAATAATATTAAACATCAAATCTACATAATAATAAAATGGTATGTAAGCTCAATTCAAGTTGTTTCGAATTCCTGTGTATTTGAATTCGTGCCGGTCAGAAAATTAGATGGGACCTTGGAAAGAATGCCATCACTGGGCCAGGGCTGCTCGAGGGAGCGGTTCATTTAGTGTGCCCTGGTTCAGAGTTCGTCTGCGGGCTTACCGGGTTGGCTGGCTACTTGTCGAGCCAGCTCTCATTGAAGGGTGGGGAAGAACTCAGGCGCGTCGTTACCAATCTAGTGAGACGAGTGGCACGCTGGCAAGCCTTGTACTAAACCATATTATATTTTCTGCGCCATGGGAGCACTTTTACTGAACTTGTATGGCCTAGCAGTGAGAGACTACGAACCTCCACTTTGGCTCGTGTAATATTAAGCACTACTTGATTAACCAGCGTTACCTGGGTCCTTAATCACTATATTCTATTAAGCATCACCGTCCGTCCTGTCTGCTCCGCCCTACTGCTCCCTCCTGCCCGCTCCTGCCTTCATTACGCAACTACATGCCATCCGTCCCACCCCACAACTGTGTCACCCCCACCATCTCCTTCCTTTCACCCCTCCCGACTCGCCTTATCAAGCCCCGCTCCGCCAGTATCCTTCCTACCTGCCATACCCACTCCGCACGGTCCCGTCTCACAACGCCCGGCAACAACGTTGTCTAGTGTGACGTACTGAAGTAAATGACACAGACAACTCCGTCGAAGATAAAAATTTTTTACATTTATTTACAAAGTAACATAAGAAGTACAGAAATTTACAAATACTGATTAAACTCCGGCAACCTTTTTCTTCTGCGTAGCCGCGAAAACCCCGCGACCGTCCCTAGGCCTACAGCCCAGTGCCACTGCCTTAAAGCAGGTAACAATGCGTGATGATATGCCATCGGACGTTAAGTCCCCGGTAATCAACGTACCTACATGGCCTGACGCCAAACAGGTCTCCGCCCCGGAAACCACGTACTTGAGTGCACTGGAGATCCTCTCAGTACCTGGGCTAACAACGAAGCTCTACGAAACTCCGCGAGCGCAGACGGTGCCCGCCTTATATACACCCACGTCTCCCCCACCCGGCGCCATGCTGTCGGTGTCCCCTGGCTCGATGGCTAGCCAATTCCAAGAGTCTTGCACAATCGTCCCAGACTCGTCACTAAGCTTTCTCAACAGTTACGTTTGCGTGGTTTTTTTCCTGGTGCAGCCACCTTCTGGCTCCCTTATTTTTAGCTCAGACGCGCTTTTCCACCACAGCTTCCGGCTTAGGCATGTCGCCCGCTTGAAAGCGTTGCCACGACGCCACACTAGATGCTTTGCGGATTGCATGAAACTACGTTTTGCACACACACATACAAATAATACATAGTTGAAATGCAGTTTGTAATACGATTCGTTCACGTGCGCGGACGCGTACGATTCGCTCACGCGGGAGTATACATGGAGGGAGAAACTTGTAGAGCAAACACGAAGCGAAGAAAATGAAGGTTTCCCTGAAAATCTTTATGAAAATATACACGCCAAATTATTTTATACACGCCACACAAAAGGCGTTGGTAATTATGCATTGGATAGACTCAAGAACGTTTTATGTTAACGCGAGTGTCGATAGCCCAAGCCTCGCCCTCATCCTGGAACTACGTAGTGAAGCGTCTCTTTCCGTAGTGTGGTGCGTCGGTCGCGCTTACTGTGACCCAAGAGCTGTGACCAGTCCTCATGCTGTGACCTCTCCGTGAATGACTCATTCTCGGAATCGACAGCGCAAGTAAACGAATCGTTCAAAAACTGCATTTCTTCCAAAATTTACTTTTATCCAAACAAAAAAAAGGTTGCGTGTAATTTTGTCTACTGAATCATTTTTTTCAATTCAGGAAACCGCAAGTGGAAGGCGTCACCTGGCGGCCGCACACGACCTTCGACGATTACTATCTGGCGGTGCGCCTGCCCCCGGTAGAGAGGGAGCGCTTCTCCGACATGTTCTACATCATGGAACAGGAGCGCCAAGGTACCCTCTGAAGGCGACAGGTAGCACCCTGGCAAGGGTTCCAATGTTTGTTTGAAAGCTACTTCTATACAATGCTGAAATTTCAACCTATTCCTTAATGGTTCGTGGCTTACTGCTAGCATTTTGAACTGCATGATAACCTTTGCTACTTTGGCTATTTCAGTGTCGTGGTTAGTATGGAACGAGCATATTGTTGCTTAAGGTAAAATTTCCAATTTCTTTAGGAGCATTTCTAATGACAGATCTAAATGTCTGCACTAAATTCTAAAACGTCTGTTGTACTGCTAATGTCTCTGGTCGCTACTCATTGAGGAGACAGGCGACGTTTGCGAAAACGACAGATTTTCGTCGGTTGGGAAAATGTAAAAGCAGTGTACAACTGAAGTGACCATCTCAAGAAATTGTCTTGTAGCAGAACGGTTTTATCAGGAGCGAACCCATTTGAATTCAGTCCCAAAACTGATTTTCTTGGAAATCATTTTTATGGCATTATTTCAAGTAAGCATTTCCCATTTTCATTTCTTCGCTTTTCAACGACGTTTTTTTTGTATTACGTATAAATTACGGTTTTATATATATATATATATATATATATATATATATATATATATATATCACGTACTTAGTGCAATCCATTGCAATATGGCATCAAGGTGCGCTGTAATAAAACCTCAGCTCTCCATCGTGTCGTTTAGAAGGGTCCTGTAGAGCACTATATTCTTTATTTGTATTTTTTACTCAACATCCAATCAACTTATGTGGTTATTAGTGACTACATCACCGTTTTTAATTAAATTTTGATACAGTACACACATTATAACATTAAATCGTATTACATGTTTGATTTTTATAGCAATAATATAATATTTTTAAGAATTTTCGATGAGATAAGATTTCTTTTGTTTATTTATAGAAGAAATTCTTGTTAATTTACATATTTTCGTTTTACTAGTGTCCAAATACGAGTATAATTAAGTTCTGTTAGAATAATTTCATCCCATTTATCCCTTATGATGATTTGTTTCGCCACCAACGAGTATAATATGTGAACATCTAAATTTCGTTCTCACTGAATTCAATTGTCCATGCGTAGAGATGGTTTCGTTTCCTCAAAAAGAAAATGAAGAAAACGGGTTTGCTAAATATTGTCATTGTTGTAACATTATTGTTCTTCATTAATTGCAATATCTCTGATACATAAGTCTTCATATGTTTTGTTCAAAGTTTTTGTCGAATATGCATTATTATAACCAGATTTTTTGGTCTCTGCCTTATGAATGAGCATAACAATTTAATGGGTGCGTGAAATGTCGAAATAGCCGCTAACTGCTTCCTTGTAGTGGAAGGAATATCCTTGAAGTTAAATGAATTCACAGAAAGTTAAAATTTCTGCATCTATCGGGCAAAAATCCGACTCTAATATCGACAGTTCCGTCCTTTTACTTTCTCACCTTGTTACGCTTACGTGGTAAAGAGAAAGTATTGTAATGCTGCGGCGGAAATTCGACAGAAAAATTAGTATTGTCGGGCTCGTATTTTGGGGGGTTCTTGATACGTTGACGTCAGAACGTCTCCGTCCGACCGTTTTTCTGTCTGTAGTCAATGCTAGAGCCTAAACTGTTCAGATGATTTTCTTCAAAATTGAGATTCCCCAATTGATCTAAACGAACTCGAGGCTCTGCGAGTTTGAAAACGATTATTTTGATTTTGGGAGGTCTTTACACAAAGCCTCAACATTTTCAAAATTTTTCTCAAAAATATATCTAAATTGTTTATTACATTTTCCCCATGGATAGCGTAGGTAACTCTTTAAAAATACCGTGGGAATAATTTTTATTGATGCCTGAATTTTTGTAAATCGCTAAACTTCAACATATTTCGGTGTCTTCCTAAAACTACAATATTGAAAATAGAGTTTTTTTCAAATTGATATCTGTTGTTCAAAATCAGATCTTAAAATTTTTTGGAAATAAAAGTAGTTCTTGGATAATTTTGCGTGAAATATTGGCAATTTTTAAACAACGGTTTTCTCAAAAGCTCAAATTTCTTTCTTTAAATTCTTTCCTCGTAAAGCAATTGTATTGATACATATCCTCTTAGTAAAGAATGGTAAAAAAATGCTAGTTTTTGCGAACTCTCTATGTTGGAAAATTTCAGAGAATTAACATTGTAAAAGTACAATATTGTTGATACAGATTTTTTAAATGAAATATATTTTACAAACTTAAATCTTTCAAAATGGTTACATAATTTTTTAAATAGTTGTTTTTGCGAAATTTCTGATTGAAGTTAATGCAATTTATTAAAAAATTCTCAAAAATGGCACTAAACTTTTTCTTCAAGATAGGGACTTTTTCTGAAATAAAATATATTCTATAAAATATATATTTAAAGTTTCAGGATCAATCACTTCGATGCAACTTCTTAATGGAAATAACTCATCCATATTATAGTAACAATAAAACCGTTCTACACTGAAAGGCTTGATAAGTGTTCTCAATATGCTCAGAAAATAATCTTTTGGCCATTAACAATGCACCTTTAATGTCACTGAAGGCATGTCAGGAGGGGCACGTGTTCACGTGTGTGCTAGTATGTATCAATCTAATACATAGAAGAAAACTCATCTTTTAAACACATTGTATTACCACTTCAACATTTTCCAACAAGAATTGAAGTCGTTGAAACCCGACAATTTGTTAAAGAAGTTAAATTTTACCACGGTGACGTCTAATTATATTTCTGTTTACCGATATTCGTAAGATCTGCTGTGATCACATATTCAAACCTTGGTAGCGTTATTGCATTTACAAATTTAAAGGTAATGATCCTTTGGTGAAAATCCTAGGTGATAATTTTTACATGATATATTCGTAGCAGAAATACAATTTTCCATATGTACTTACTTTTTCACTCAGTTACAAGTAATCATTAATGTTACATTACCAATATTTTTATTACAACATTACACTAAATTGTATTCATACAACATGCATTTCAACAGAAAACGAGTGGAATGAAGAGCCGCAATCAACACCAACAGGAGGGCCAAGCTCAACTTATGCTCCAACACAAACCACACCTGATGCTGGCACAACGATTAGTGTCTCGCTTCCATTGTTGATATCCCTGGCTTCGCTGCTGCTGGCTTCGTGTTAGTGTCCTCATGCTCTGTCATTTTCTCGCATCTCTTGGTGAAGGCAAGATAAACAAAAGCAACCATGTCGATCTTGACCCTTATCAAAGAGGAAACGTATAATTGATTATTGGTGTGAGCCAAGAACTTGTGAATTCACTATTTTCCTTATTTTCAGAACAATCGAACCAAAGAAACCCAAAACTAATGAAGAACATGCGACGGCATCGACGATAAGCTGTTTTCTTTCGACCAGAAGAAAGAGCTTTGAAAGGTGTCCTAAATATTCAATGGATCTAGCATGCAGGGGCGGATCCAATTTGGGGGGGGCATCGTAGATTTTTGTTAAATAATTCACTTATTTTGTTATTATATTGTATATTATTTATGTAAATATGATATTCCAGAATATCATTGTTTAAATAATTATATAATTGAAACATAAATATTTAAATTAATTTTGCCAAATAAAGGGACATAAATGGAAACTAGGCCGTTTTGGGGGGGAGGCTATGCCCCCTCCCCGGATCCGCCAGTACTAGTATGTAATGTATATAATTAAATAAGAATAGTCGAATTAAAATGAAATATCAGTTTTTTGTAATTGAAATTGTTTTGCTATGTCTCCCTGCTTTACAATGCTTGATTAGGTCAAATAGATTTCCTTGCTTGTCAAATGGATCTGTGGCTTTGAAGAGAATACATTTTTCACAATAATATGTGGCAACTGAGCTTTCCCCACGTTTTCGCTCACTGGAAAACCGCGGAGGAAAACAATACCAAGATAGAAATCGTAAAAAATTTGAAAAATTAAGCGAAGGAAAAAGGAAGCGAATGAACTTGGGTTCTTCATATCGGAAAGGAAGGAAACACCGCAACGTCGCCTACGTTTTCTCCATACCAGGGTCGGAGAAAGGTATTTCGTGGGTTTGGAGTTTTCCATGCGAGTTTTTTCCTTTTTGCACTTTGGAGTTCCATTCCTTTAAATTCCATTTTTCTAACATTATGTGTATATACAGAAGCTTCCGTTACAAAAAATACCACAAATTCTGTATTGCCAGACATGAAGAATGGCAGGTCCAGTTTTTCCGAAAAAAGAAATTGTCTTTGAGAAAATTGAGTTTAAAAATCACTTCCGGGGCGCGAAATTCAAACCGACCGCAACGACATTGCAGACAGCGGCGTCACCTTCTGCGCGGCGCATTTCCTCGTTTCTCCGCGTAAACGGTTAAACAGTCGAGTAATATTCTGGAAAGCATCGCGTTGCTTACACTAGAATACTTAATAGTATCAAGTATTTGCAGGTTCTATTCAATAAATATTTTAAATGTACGTACAGAATATCGAGTTTTGTTCAAAATGATAGCCACGGTACACGGCGGTATAAACGTAAATGATGAACACGATCCAACATTTATGAAAAAGATTGAATCCTCGAATTGTTATTTTTAGCACATATTAATATGAAGTAGTGCTTTGGGCTTAAGTGATTTTTGCCCCGGAAGTGATTTTTAAACTCAATTTTCTCAAAGACAATTTTTTTTTTCGGAAAAACTGGACCTGCCATTCTTCATGTCTGGCAACAGAATTTGTGGTAGCAATGCAGAATAATCAAATCAGCAGTTAATTTACCGCTGAAATTGATTTTCTATAATTCGGGAACAAAAATATTTCTAATTTCTATTTTTCTAAAATAATATTTTTTTCTAAATTATTTTTCTGTTTTTTCAAATGTTGCTAATTTCGCGTTTTTTCCATTTTCATTCTGGGCCTCAATGTGCGCAGATAATATCTCCCCCCATACGTCATATACAGTTTTTTTGACCAAATAAATAATACATCTGTCCGTCAGTCCATCCGTCCGTGAAGAACACTAGCATCTAAACCATGAACAATATTTTCACCAAAATTCATATTCCCAGATCGATCTTGAATGATGTAGCGGCCCCTTGAATTTAAAAAGAACATTTTAAATTTTTCCTGCGTGTTTACCTTGACCTGTTTCCGCAAATTGCCTTTTTTGTTTCTTTTTCAACAGGAATAACTTGTCAGTATGTTCAATTTCTATGCGAATTGCATTTTCAGATGGCTTTGCGTCGCCTTGGGATTGTCTTAAAAATGTATGTCTTTTGTTCTAACAAACTTATGTTTTGTATGTATTACGAAAATAACATGTTCTCATTATAAAAGTCATTCGTGTGTCACTATACAGCAATAGTTATTTCTAACAGGTTATGTGCCCCAGTACGTGCGATTCGCATTAATAAGATTTTTTAAATGTGAAGAAAAGGACAATATTAAAAAAAATTGTCATTAAACGTAAAAGTCTGACAATAAGCGAACTTGAAAATGATGCACGCAACAAGACTGGAAATGTTATCATGTGATAACTATGACACGTGGGCTATACAAGCGGAAGCTTTATTAATAAAAAATGAGACATGGGGATATGTTTCTGGAGAAATTCCCGAACCTCCAGAACCGACAGGCAATACCGCCGAGTTAGAAGCTGGACGCACCTTGAAAGCGGCTTGGATAAAAGCCGACCGCAAGGCAAGGGCGGATTTGATTTTGTCAATCAATCCCTCTGAACTGAAGGAAGTCAGAACTTGTGTGACATCCCGTGAGGTATGGCTTAAATTGGAGTCCATATACGCTTCAAAGGGACCCGCGCGTAAAGCGACATTACTGAAACGCCTGACGCAACATAAAATGAAACACGGTGATGATCTAAAGGAACATCTGCTGGATTCTTGGATGCTGTTGACAAATTGCAGGCAATGAATGTGGACGTCAACGGAGATTTGTTGGCCATCATGATGATGTACAGCCTTCCTGAAAGTTACGACAACTTTCGATGTGCTATAGAATCTCGTGATGATCTACCGGACGCTGAGACGCTCAAGGTTAAGATTTTGGAAGAGCACAACGCTCGAAAACTGAAGAACGACGACGGGTCGACAACCGCTATGATTGTGAAAAATAATCAACATTTCTTCAAGAAACCTAGAGACATTACAACCAATTTCAAAGCTGAGCAAACTCAAAAGAATTTGAAATTGAAAATAAAGTGTAATTTCTGCAATAAAAAAGGTCATAAAGAAGCCGAATGTTTTCTGAAGAAGAAATTGATTAAAACATCAGAAAACAAAACTGAAAAGGGTTATTTGTGTCTGTCAGTCGAGAGTTCCAACGAGAATTCATATCACACTGGTAAATTGTGGTGTATTGACAGTGGTTGTACCTCCCACATGTGCAACGACAAGAGCGCATTCGAGCACGCATATAAAACCGTAAGTTAACGCTCGCTGATGATTCTGTTACAGAAGTAAAGGCGAAGGGTGACGTACAATTCTCAATAGCGGGAAATGTATGTGACTCGCTGAGAAACACTTTGTATGTACCTGATCTGAAAAATAATTTAATTTCAGTTGCCAAAATCGTCGATCAAAACTTGCGAGTGACATTCGAAAGGGAACGTGCAATCGTCTACAACTCAGACAACGAGGTTAAACTCATCGCAAAAAGAATTGGGGACTTATTCTATTTCGAAGAATACAACCAACTTGAATTTGTCAATACGGAGACAGCACCTAGTAAGAATTCGATGAAAAGTTGGCACGCTCGACTTGGACATCTCAACTCCACTGGCATGAAACTGATGCTCAAGAGCCAAGATGTCATCGGACTGGAATTCGAGGACTTATTTGACTCAAGTAAGTGTGAAACATGTCTCGCTGGAAAAATCACAAGAATTCCGTTCACAAAACGCGGAGTCATCGATCAGACCCCTGGAGCTGATTCATTCAGACATAGGTGGACCAATGAGAACATATTCACAAGGTGGTAAACGATATTTCATCACGTTCATAGATGATTATAGTCGGTGGTGTGAAGTTTACTTTATTCGCGAAAAATCAGAAGCTGTTGAAAAATTTGTTGAATATAAAAATTTTGCCGAAAACCAAACAGGTTATAAAATCAAAGCGATTTTATCTGATAACGGGAAAGAATATGTGAATAAGAGAATGGAAACAATTCTTAAGGACGCAGGAATCCAACAACGGTTCACAACAACTCACACACCTCAACAGAATGGGATTGCTGAACGGCGAAACCGGACCCTCGTCGAAGCTGCTCGATGTATGTTAATAGAGTCCGGAATGCCTTCTTCTTTCTGGGCGGAAGCTGTTGCGACCGCAAACTATATTCGCAACAGGTGCATTACAAAGAGCTTGTCCGAGGGAACTCCATATGAAAAATGGAACGGAAAAAGACATATCTCAAAGTTACGTGCATTTGGAACCAAGGTTTATATCCTGGACAAGACACCTGGTAAAGGTAAATTTGAAAACAAAGGGATATGCGGAAACTTCGTTGGATACTCTGATTGCAATAAGGGATATCGTATCTGGATACCACATGAACGAGCAATTCGTATATCACGCGATGTAAGATTCCTAGACAAATTTGATTGCAAATCGTCCGAAGAAGATTTCTTTCCTGGAGAAAACGCGTTTAACAAAATATACCAGGAACTACAAGTAGACTCGCCGAACATAGTTGAAATAGATCCAAATCCTCCAAATCCAGAATGTTTAAACGGCCGTGATATTGGATCTACTACTCTTGAATGTGAAAACACAAATTCCTCTCAACCTCTCGAAGATAATAATGACGCTGCTACAACAAGCCGACTACGCGGAAGACCAAGAAAGGTAAAAACTGGAAAAAGAGGACGTCCACCCAAATGGGAAAATTCACAAGTAAGTAAAGATCAGATTACAACTAATTTTGTCGATAATCACACAGAACGTGAGCATCCCATATTGCCAATTGTGGACTTATCTCCTATCAGTTACAAAAATAAAAATGACGTTTGTGAAGGAAAAGATTCATCACAAAGTAATAACTTTGTTTTCAATGCAACGGAAATAAATATGCACGATGCTATAAACGGTCCCGAGAAATCCGAGTGGCTTGATGCAATATACTCGGAAATCAAGTGTCTAATTGCCAATGACACGTGGGAATTAGTCAACAGACCGAGCAGTAATACTGTCATCGACTGCAGAACTGTACTCCGTAACAAGATGAATCCTGATGGATCCATCCACAGACGAAAGGCCAGAGTAGTCGCCCGAGGTTTCGCTCAAAGACCCGGAATCGACTTTATTGATACATTTTCTCCGGTCGCCAGAATTGAGTAATTTAGATTCCTCATGGCGTTATCTGTTAAACTTGATCCGAAAATTTCACAACTCGACATCACCACAGCATATTTGAATGGTGATATCGACACGTTACTGTTCATGGAAAAACCATCATACTTGACTGAGTCATTAAAAAGAATAATTAAGACTGAAGGAGACATCAATTTAATCAAAAAGGCTCAAAATATGCTCCAACTCTTAAAATCCGGTGACAAGGTATGTAAATTGAAGAAAGCCATTTACGGTCTTCGTCAAGCAGGTCGACAATGGCACACGAAGTTGAAGACCACTCTAGAAAATATTGGTCTTCGAGCTACAAATTCGGATCCATGCATGTTCGTTGATTCTAGAGAACCTCACACGTATCTACTTGTCTATGTTGACGACATGCTAATTGCATCGAAAAATAATGCAAGGATCAATCAGATCAAAAGAGAACTTGCCTCTCATTTTGACGTCAAGGACCTCGGACGAGCTAGTTTTTGTCTGGGGATCGAAATAGAGCAAGATGATAAGAAGATAACACTTTGTCAAAGCGGTTACATTAAAGACATCTTGAAAAGATACAACTTGGAAGATTGTAAGCCCATGAAAACTCCCATCGCTACAGGAATGAAACTTCTATCCGACACCACTTCAGAAAGAGAGAAAGATCAACGACCATTCCGTGAGCTCATTGGTTCTCTTATGTATGTAGCAGGAGGCACACGTCCGGACATCGCCTAGGCTGTTAACATGTTAAGTCAGTATAATAATTGTCACAATGAAAGTCATTGGCAGGCTGCTAAACGTATAATTCGGTACCTGCAAGGAACAATTAATAAAAAATTAGTTTATGTTCACGATGGCACGGAATTACAGGGTTATGCCGACGTCGATTGGGCAAATTGCCCAAATGACAGAAAATCGTATTCCGGATATGTTTTCTTGATGTCGGGAGCAGCAATTTCGTGGTGTACTCGTAAACAAAGAACCGTCGCGCTGTCCTCAACGGAAGCAGAATACATTAGCATTTCCGAAGCTGCTAAAGAAGCAATACACATCCTTACTTTTGCCCAAGAACTGGGAATTAATCATTATAATAAAATAATGATTTACAATGATAACCAATCAGCTGGAAAATTAGTGTACAATCCAGTGTTCCACGCAAGGTCTAAACATATCGACGTGAAATACCATTTCATTCGTCAAGCAGTACAAGAAGATAAATTAAAAATAGAATATTTAAGTACTGAAGAAATGGTTGCCGACGTATTGACTAAACCTCTACCCAATAATAAACATGAAAGTTGCGCTATCAGATGTGGATTACGTGACTGATAGTTAAATAGCCTTGAAATTGAGGGAGGGTGTCAGTATGTTCAATTTCTATGCTAATTGCAATTTCAGATGGCTTTGCGTCGCCCTGGGATTGTCTTAAAAATGTATGTCTTTTGTTCTAACAAACTTATGTTTTGTATGTATTACGAAAATAACATGTTCTCATTATAAAAGTCATTCGTGTGTCACTATACAGCAATAGTTATTTCTAACATAACTCGCTTTTAAGAATGTGATTTTAAATGCAAATGTGATTTTAATAGAAACCTTTAAAATTTCGAAAATTGCAAAAATTTTTTTTTGATTCCCTCCACTAATTTCTTTATTGAAAACAGATTTGTTTTCTGATTCCAAAATTGGATTATTAAATAAGGACAAGTATGATATTTTGATAATACGAAGATTTTGCGTAAAGTTGAGTGAAATCAAGACATTTAAAAAATGCATAAATAAAATGTTCTCAAAAAGCTGATTCAAATTTTTACTTTATTGTATATTATTTCTGTCAAGGAGAGAAAGAATTCTAATGCTGGTGGGAAACCTGCAAATGTTTCGACAAAAACTCGTCTTGTAAGTCCCTGTTTCCGTAAAACTAGGTTTTTCATGCTCCTACATGAAGTAAAATAATTTCTCGAATGTAGTATATTGTGGTCGAGTTTTTAATTTTGTGTGTCCAAAAAAATGGGTTTTCTCAAATGTTGAATCGGGCCCGTTGACTAGCGGGGTCCCATGGGGACTAGCCCGGTCTACCCATGCCTAGCGCCGGCATTTTATGTTGTGGTACAGAGAAGGAGAAGGGTCTAAGAAGTACCTGGTGTGATCTTCGGTGAGCGCGATGGTGCTTTTCATTGACAATTTTCACCAGGATATCGGTGATTACACGGGGAGGCTCTGGTAGACCCTTTAGTCGCCAATAAATGACAGCCGATAAGGGGGTGACTAGAGTTCCCTGATACAGAGAGCAGCGCATTATTTTGTGCCGCCGATTCCGCCATTTTATATCCAGTTGTCAGATGTGTTCAGCTGTGAGATATATTGTGTTTTTGGAGCCACCAATTTATTTATCGCAAATCATTATCAGCTCGAAAATCTGCATTATGACTCCAATTGTTATAATTTTTCTCAGCAACCAAATTATAAGGGGCCTCGAGGGAGGGGTGATACCCGATGAAGGGATATCAAATGGCGGCGGTTGCGCTTTTCTCTATATCAGGAAACTCTAGGATGTGACAAAACCGAAAAGATGGCTCCGAATAAAAGAAAGGGGCTAAACCGAGAGAGTCAGTTCCAACTTGTAGCACCACTGGTTTCTTATGCGTGAAATATTTTCATTCCATACTTAAGAAAATCATTCTCTGCCGATCGAGCGACCTGATGGTATTGGCGTATCACAATGCCCTGCGAAACGATGCCCTTCTTCCAATATAATTTCACCTCAATGTACATCGTGAATCGAACCTCTAAACCAGGGGTGGATCCAACCAATCGTTGGGGGGAGGGGAAACATCATAGATTTTTTAAATAACTAACATATTTGTTATTATATTATATTTTTGTTGTATATATCGTTTCCTGTATTATTTCAGCAGTATACCTTTCCTTTGCGGCTCCCACACGTAACCAATCTTTATAAATGAGGTCTCTAAAGAAAGAGAATTTCACGGAGACGTTACGAATTGCACTTTGACTGTAAAAATAAGAAGGATTTGTTTTTAAAAACGCATCTAAATATTAATGTCAAATGCAACCCGCAACACCTGTCAATGTTTTTTACTTTATATCTTCAAATAACTCCTAAGCAAAGCGTTCTGGGGGCTTAAAAACTAATTTTGAGGCCAAAGACTTCAAAGAAACTTTTTTCACACCATAATCTACAAAATGAGACATTCTTGGACATTCAATTAAATTGTCAGTTCGGCGCTTCAATACTACCATTGCCACCTAAATAATTCAGCCCTTGTTGCTGGTAGCCATTTTTGTGACCACACGCTTAGAAGGCTTAGATTCCTCAATCTTATATTTACGCTTTCTGTATACACCGTGGTTTGTGCAGTCTGACGAGGTTTATTTGCATAATCATTAATTCAGGATTTACTCTCCAGCAACAACTAGAAGTACTATTATAGTTGCTTGATATCTATGAAGATTGTTTCTTATGCGTGTAGTGAAACCATTAAATTAACTTTTTGCTGTCTATAAGTGCTGTGTACCTAATTGTGAAGGGATGTGGGTGTACAATGAGTGAATACTGTGTTTGTATTTTACCTGTACCAGTATTTTCGTTATCAGCAGTGATTCGATGAAATTTTCAAATCAGTGGATGCAGTCACGAAGCTTTCTCAAAAGTAAAAAGCTAACATTTCTTGTCACTCTCACGAAAAGCTAAAAGCTAACTGTCAAAGAACATTGAATAATTACTTCAAATTCTGTCTTTAGGGAAGAGTTATGAATTGTTCCAAGAAAACTCACCACGATATTGAATAAATCGTTATTAAAAATTTCCTTTGAACATAAATTGCATTTTTTATATTTATGTGATATTGTGTATAAGAGACACTATAAAAACTCTGTAAACACCGATTAATTTGAAAGAAATTCCAAAAATGTATCTATATAGTAACTGCACATTATATCCTCAATAAACGTGCGAAAGCCCGAGTGTTGCACTGTCATGAAGGGAAATGTTTTATTATAGCATTGCCTCTTACGAAAATTCACCATGACGCCACTTCAGATTTCAGTGAAGTTTAGTTTCTATTTGCAACTAAAGAAAGTTGATGACATTTAATGTAAATTATGCCAGTCAACCCATAGTTAATAATTTAGTTTCAAAATCTATAACGTTCTTGAACGTTACCAAGTTGTGTAACAAGCGTGAAAAGCAGAAACTACACCAGGACATATTTTAGACATAAAAGAGTAGAAATTATGCTAGATTTTATTTCATATTATACATATGTATGATTTTTAAGTACAAAAAATTCAGTCTATCCTAAGAACTTTGACTCACTATACACATGTCTGTTCTAAGTACGAAAAGACGAAACTTTAAAACTTTACTTTCGAAGGAGTTCTGTATAAAAAGCTTTATATATATATATATATATATATATAAATATATATATATATATAATATATATAATATATAATATATATATAATATATATATAATATATATATAATATATATATATAATATATATAATATATATATAATATATATATATATATATATATATATATATAAAGTAGCTCTTCCTTCATTAACCATATAAACATGATTAATTTTGTTCAATGTAGAAATGAAATATTTGGTACTCGGCAGAGCGACCGATGGAGAAACTTGAATTCAAATAGCCCGCAAGATTCTAATGAGAAATTTTATCAGAGCGTCACTGACATATTTTGAAAAAGGCTGAAGCAGGGAGTCGCCCGTGCTTACCTTATCATTGTACTGTCGATGCCAGAACTAGCCTCACTGGGAGTGAACACACCTATATATCTTACACCGTGCTCCTTCCAAAGGGTCTAGAGAAAAAAATTAAAATGGTAGGAAAAATAAAAATGAGAAACACAAGTAACTAGTAGTGCTACATCACATACTTTCCCGTGTTATTGGAAACAGCTACTTAGTATTCAAATATTGCACTTTCTGCGCTATTTACATCGTAGCTATTATTTGAAAACGTCCAACTCAACCAAGAAGCGAACAACCCACTGTTTCCATCGCAGTGTTGTCAGAACTATGTGAATTCTACAACTGCATAAAAGTATAATACAAAAGTTTTGTAAACTTGTATTAGAAAACAAAGCCTGATATCCCGGACAGTATAGAAATGCATTTCATAGGGCCATGATTAGAGAAGAGTATTCTAAAACCATGCACAAACACTCTATTCACTACAAATAATACAGCATTTGGTGCGAAAAAAAAATATTTTCGTGCAAATATCAACATAAATTTGACAATTGTAACTCCTTTTCATACAACTACATCAAGTCACAACAATGACATTTGATTCATAGAAATTCGCAATACGAAACGGAATTTCATAGTTGCATTCCCTGCATTGTCAATATTCTGAGAGCTAGTGATTTTTATTTCAAATATTTGAAAATGAATAATTTCTAAAAGATTTATATGTAAATGTATAACAAAAGGTCGAATGAAATAACGAACAAAAAATACAAAATTGCAAATTCTAATTTACGACGCATCCAGCTGTCCGAAGCGCAGGAAATTTACAGCGGGCTATTATGTTTACCACGAAATTATAGAAAATCTACTCGTATTTTCAAAAAAATCAACATGACATTATTAGAAGATGAAATTTTGATTAATACATCTCATTGAGAAAAAATGTATTTTCAAAATTGTAGTTGTAAGAAAACGACGAAAACGAAGCGGAGTCAATTCCGAGCGGGCTATTATGTTTGTCAGGAAATTGTAGAAAAACTACTATATTTTCAAAAAATTCAACATGACCTTATTTGAAGATCTGTTTTTGATGAGCATACTATACGTATACGTATAGTATACGGGAAAGTAAAAATTGTAGAAACGTCTAAAATGGATCGAAAAAATAACCGCGCGTCCTGTTCTTAGCCTTTTAGTTAGGAATGGGAATCCTAATTCTCTCTGTATTTTCGCTCAGCAGTACGTATGGAAAATAACTTCAACTGTTTTCCAGACGGCGTGTGACTGCTCATACAAATCTCTTTCTTACTCCGCTTGACAAACGATCACGGTGTAAGATATATCTTACACCGTGCAAGCCTGTGCTACGTATTGGAGTGTGACCGATGCAACCGGAAACAGTGTTAACGGAGTAAGGTCTTTCTCTATAAGGTGCCTTTCGTGGTGGAAGTGGCGTGAAGGGCTATTGTAGGGGCCCAGCGAGTGATCGTGGGCCGCTGTGAAATTTCGCGCAATTACAGTGCCCACAGAATTGGGCGTGGATCGCTTACATGAGCTTAGCGCAGTTAACAGGTACTTAAGAAGAGAAAGAAAATATTTAAGAAAGAAATTATTTATTTATTTATTTACGTCAAAAAAGAATAAGACAAGAGAAAGAAATCCAGTAAAAAGAAAAAAGTAGTAAAGGCTTGAGAAAAATTTTGTGAAATACTGTCGACATTCTTCAGTCCTGGGCAATAATGTTTGTATGCAAGCGAATGTTTAATTTGTAAATAGAAATCATGAGGTTTTATTCATATACCAATGTCTACCATTCATAGTTTTCTGCAAATCATCAACGTAAGAACAGTATATTGTTTAGGTTTTCGGCTGCCTAAGTTCAACTCAATGCAAACATTGCATTTGTGAGAGTCAAACAAATGGTGATGAGTTGTCTAAAGAGCAACATTGCTTAATTTTACATTTTTGCGTTCTCCGTAGCGCTTTTCAATTGAAGGATGATTTGCATTGTGAAAGAAACCTATGTCAGGAATTGGACATAGGTTTCTGAAAAAGTAACAAATAAACTATTTTTAGACAGCATTATTGACTTTACTGTTATTTTAACTCGAGTATATGAATCACTTAATTGGGTACTACGTTACATTAAGATCATTTGGAGGTGAAGCGGTCAGACGAAAATATTTTTTTCTTTGTTGCATTCACAATTTTATCTGAACATCGTCGCACTTCAGCACTAACGCTAAAAATTGAACTTTTAGCATGCTCAAAAATAGCCGCTTTTACTAGTGGTTGCATAAAAATTGTATGATAAGTATTAGTGAAGATTTCCGAAACGGTACAGCTAGATCTTACTCTTGACGTATTTTCGTCGGTTCAAAATATTTTAATCTGACAGGCGTGCAACATACGTCCACCCATCCATCCATTCATCCATACAGACATCCTGATTTTTAGATACAGAATTGCGCGTATCTCCTTGTCACGAGCACCAATCTTAACCATCTTTCGAATGGCACTTGTAATAATACATTAAATAAATACAGTGTAAGCCATGCATGACGTCAGGATATGTACATAATCATACAATATACAATTACAGGTATTTCTATACAGCGATTTTTTCAACTTTGCCCCTCAAGGCCCGTCTTCACGATGGAATATGTCACGGTATTTCGCGACGTTCTCAGGCGTGCCGCTACATGTCGCAAGATCAAGACTATCAAGCAGTGCCTTGCGATCATGCGACTTCTAGGGGCACGACGGAGAAAGACGCGAAATGCCGTGTGATATTCCATCGTGGCCATAGGGGCTTGAGGGGCAGAGTTAGAAAAATCGCACTATACACATTAAATACAATACAGGAATTAAATTTCAATTCAATTTTCATACTGAATACAATTCAATGCTAATTAATTGTATTCTGACTGATCTTAATCCTAACTTGTGTGCAAAGTTACGGCTCAAAAGAAGTCTTAAACCCGGATTTTACGACCGAAAATTCCAGATAATATTGTTGAGGATTTCCAACACCCACAAATAAGAAAAAAAAAGGTGCTTGCTGTTCAATGAACATTTTGTTCTACCACTAATAGAGAGCAGCACTACGATATTTCGATAATCGAATCTAGTGTTCGCTATTCATTCGATATTCGTCCTTGGGGGTACGCTGTCAATGCTGGGGGCTGAGAGGATTACTATTACTTCTGAGACTCTTCAAACTATATTTCTTCAATATTGCATTGATAGGGGCTGTGTTGGTGTGATTTTTTTGTATCAGTGTGTTTTGTATTGAACAGTTTCTTTAGAAAGATCAGTTGTCGTTTTCAGTTATTATCGAAGTGTGTGGTAGATGTCAGGCCTGCGAAGCAAATATTGACCGGGCAGATTTAGACCAAGTGGTGACTTGCTAATTTATTTTTGTTTTTACTCTTAATATAATGTTGTCATAATAGAGTGACAATTGATAAACATAGTACTGGGTTTTTGAGGGATGGTGTTTCGTATGGGTATGAATCGTAATGTGCGCATCTTGCTTGTTGGTGAACGAGGTGTCGGCAAAACATCTTTAATTTTATCACTTGTCAGCGAAGAATTTCCAGATGATGTTCCAGCGAAAGCGGAAGAAATTACCATACCTCCGGATGTTACCCCTGAACAAGTCCCCACCCATATAGTTGACTATTCAGGTAAAAAGTATTTATTTATTCAAATGCTTGGAAGTGAATATTTTTCATAACAGTTCTAACTTTTCTTAACAGCTGCTGAACAGACCGATGAAATGTTAATGGAAGAGATTCATCGTGCTCATGTGATATGTATTGTGTACTCTGTAGAAGATGAAGAAACATTGGATAAAGTAACCACAAGGTGGTTGCCTCTTATCAGAGTTGCCTCTCCAGGACAGCCATGCCCTGTCCTGTTAGTGGGTAACAAAGTAGATCTAGTGGACTACTCGCTTATTGATGTAAGTAGCAGCATAACTCAATTATAATATGAAGTATATTGTGTTATTATATATGTTGCCATTTATGTTCCAGGCTGCTTACAGCATAATGGAAGAATATCCAGAAATTGAAAGTTGTATTGAGGTTAGAATTTTCTGACAATAACAATTTCCAAAATATATTTTTGCTATTTCATTTTGGAAATTTAATTCAATGTTTAACATTTCTTTCATTTTCTAGTGTTCTGCGAAGACCCTAAAAAACATTTCTGAAATGTTTTATTATGCACAGAAAGCTGTTCTACATCCAACATCTCCTTTGTACATCATAGATCAAAGAGAAGTGAGTAACTGTAGTCATCTTTATGCAAGCTCAATTATAAATATGTGTAATTCAGTGTACAGTAAAATAATTCTTAATTTCTTTTGTTTCAGTTAACTGAAGCATGCCAAAATGCATTAATAAGAATATTTAAGGTATTCATTTCTACTAATATTTTTATTTCTTAATTATTCTAAACAACTTCCATAAATATTCCATTAATTCTTTTTTTCTTTCAAGATTTGTGACACAGATAATGATGGACTTTTAAACGATGTTGAATTAAATAATTTTCAAAAACGTTGTTTCAATGCTCCTTTACAACCACAAGTTCTGGATGATGTAAAAGCGGTTTTACAAAAAAATCTCCCTGATGGTGTTTGCAGAGATAGTATCACTCTGAGAGGTTTGTTACGTTTTGTTTATTATATGGACATTAATATAGCCGATTTATCACAATTGAAGAATAGGATGTCATTTACAGTAATTATTTGTAACAAAAATACAATATGTAAGAAAAAATAGTTTATAAGTATAACACAGTGACAAACTAAATATATTTCAAATACATAATTATTTATATATATTGAAGAATTGATAATCTCAAATTAGTCATCAGCTCACTCATACTAAGATCTAAAATATCCAAATTTTGGCTGTTTATAATTTTACAAGTTCTAAAGAAAAAAATATTTGATATATAAAGTTCAGAATAATTACGCAAGAAAAAAGGTTCAGTATGTCTAGAAGACCTATTAGGGACTCGAAACAGTAGTTTACTAAGTAATAATGGGCAATCTATGGTACCATGGTACCATGTAATAATTTATATAGCAAAACAATGTCATTGTAGGTCCCAGCTGATTTAAGAGTAGAAATACTCAACATGTGTGAGATTCTTGCATAATTATGATTTGAAACTGGATCTGTACAGCCAAGTCTTGAGGAGAGAAATCGAAAAATCTTTGCTGTACTCCTTCAAGAAGCCTATTGATGTGAAAATCAAAATACAGTAACCGAATAGTTGAGACAAAAAGTAGATGATATCCAACTAGTGAAAAATACAAAGTTCTCAAGGCTGCAGTGCTTTGGATCTGCCTACTCATTCTTATAATCAGTCCCAGTAGTAAGGATTTATTTATAATCATATCAATAAGCATACTAACATTTATTTTTGAATTGTATATAACACCAAGATTCTTTATTGAAAAGACACGATTGAGGTATAATCATTAATTTTGTAAGAACTGTCAATGATATTTCTAACTCTAGAGCAAGTTATGAATTTGCATTTTTTAGGATGATTTTATAGATAGCTTATAGAACATTTTGCAAATATTTAAGGTCTTCAGTTGATTTTATACTTGTATATAGATTTAAATCTTCAGCAAATATAAGGAATTTAACACTCCCTTTTATATAATACAATAAAATTAGTATTCACATAATATTTTTTTAACTAAAAATTATCTTCTTTTTAGGTTTTCTTTTCTTACATTGCCTTTTCATTCAACGAGGAAGAAATGAGACAACTTGGACTGTTCTTCGTAAATTCGGTTATGACAATACATTACAAGTAGCCAAGGATTACCTCTATCCTTCGTAAGTTAATTAACTTTGTCCTTTGTTTCTTTGGACATATAACTTGAAATCTGTTGTACAAATGTATTAAAAAGATTCTCATGTTCATTTTTTGCAATTTAATTTTTTCAAGGAAAAAAAAAATTGTGATAATGTGGTATATTTTAGGTAATTTCCAAGTGCAATGATAGCAAGGATGGATGGATTCCTTGTTTTCAGACTTCACACCTTTTAACAGTTATACACTGAATAGGGAAGAGTTATGGGAGGGTGTCAGAAACGGACCCCAGCGTAGAATTTTTTGAATATCTTGCTTTAGGTTAGGAGTTACTTTTTAATTTTTAGGACTTTTATAATAAGAAACTTTCAGAACCCATAGTGGTAATTTCATCTTTAAAATCTTATTGGGTATTTTCCAAATAAAATTAAAAATCTTGCAATCACTTTGTGGAAACTCAGGCATTGTCTTACAACCAAGCCAGCCCACAAAATACATTGGATTCTTATTTTAGTATCTCTTAATGTAAAGAAGCAACATGCAATCACAGCTGGAAAGTGAATGTTGAACTAATGCTTCAAAACAAGGACTCTTCACTACCTCTGTCCTTGCGGAAAGGGCTGCAAGTACAAAAGAATTTGAAGTTTTTATGCCTTGTCTTTCTTCAAAAACTGAAAATATTTAAAAATAAACATGCAGAAAATGATTGCCATGTATTTCTAATTAATGCTATTAGTTCTTAATTATAAATAATTTTTCCTTCAATTTTATTGCAATTTATTCTGGGATCCATCAGGCTCATGTGTGTCATCAGAGATTTCTTTTATAATGCAAGTTTCCTTAAATAATTGCAAAACATTCTTTAACATCTTATTTGTGGAGGTATTTTTAAATTCTGGAAAAAATGTAGTCTTTGGCAGAGAAAATAAATTAATTTTTCTTAAAGTTTTCTTGTGTCCAAAAATTAGTGGGATATCCAGTCAGGTTCATTACATGAAGATGAGAATATCTACCTAAACAATAGTAACTCACTTTGAAACTTCTTTGTAATCTAACTTGGTTTCAAATAGTTAACAGACTCAAATGGTGCTTAACTGAGGTGTGCTTTTATTGCAAATTATAATTATTGAGTAATTTTCAAGATAAGACATGGATATCAATTTCTTATCCACAAATTAAAGCTTTCTTAAAAGTTTCTGAAATTCTTTGAATTAAAATTTACTGCAAAATAATGTGTAATGTTAATGTAATTATACAGGTTAAAAGTACCTCCTGGCTGCACAACAGAATTGTCACATCGAGGTCACCAATTTCTCTCAGTGCTCTTTGAGAGGCATGATGAAGATGGTGATGGTGCTCTAAACCCTAATGAACTTCAGTCCCTTTTTGCAACATGCCCTAGCCCCCTTTGGGGCACAGAGGCCAGTCAAATAGTTGTCACCAACAGTAAGGTAATTTAATATTCTGTTTGTTACTAGATCATTAAATGCTCTGAAAAGAGATATTTGTTGGCAAATTGAATCATTATGAATAATTTGTGGGATAACACTTATATGGAAACATCGGTCTGACAGGCATCGCGTGAAATTGGTTTATGCAATAGAGGCAGATATGAGTGGGCAAGGGCATTGACAGTCGTATTATGTTCCTCCCTGACTCTCTTCGATCACTCAGCGGAGTTTTGTTTAGTTCTGCTGAAACAGCCAGCATTGAAAGGGCGTTTTTGGAAATCATGGCAATTTTTTGACACCGACAGTTTCTCTTCCCATATTTTTCATAGCGGTATGTAAAACAGTTTGTTTCTCTTAGTGTAAGTAGTCTGTGAGACGGGTGTTGCTATACACGATCTTTGGCAACTTTTTCAAATGTTTATTTGATATTTCTCCTTTCAAAGTATTGTAATGGCTCGCCGGATTTGTTTGGTTGTCCCCAGCTCAAGAAGAGCAAACATTTAGGATCCCACTCAAGCTATGCTTCGTGTATGAAAACCTATTGAAGGGTCTAACAGGAATGTCACTTTAGACAATTTAGTTCTGTGGAGGTTATTGAAAAGAAGATTAACTTACATTGGGACAGTAAAGAAAAAAAACAAAAAATGATTTCTGTGGAATTCCTTGCTGGCCCATGAAATTGGATCAACACTGTACGAATTTAAAGGATCAATTACGCTTATTAGCTTTGTTCCAAAAAGAATAGAAGAGAAAGCCCTAGATTACATCAGTCTACAATAAAACAAAATGTGGGGTCAATCCCTACACATGAAATGTGCAGTTTCCACAGCCAGGCAATGGCCCCTTGCTTTATTTCACAGGATGGTGAATATTGGAAGCGTGAACTCATTTACAATTATAATGTATATGGGTTTCAAAGATACTGACACAATATGACACAATATGAGTACGTCAAGCAGTTGGGGCTGATTACTCATCAAACGAGACTTGCGCATATATTTAACCTCCCACGGGACTTGAAATCAAGTCTAAAGAATTTTTCAGCAGAAGGGCATACTAAGCAACAGGGAGAGCAACTGCGGGATTGGCGGCAGGAACAAGAAAAAGATTAAGAGCAGCGAGAGGTTTCAAGTGAGCGAATGGCCAAATGAAAAACTTGCCCCTATGGAAAGAAAAACGGCATATGTGTGCATAAACGGCAAAAAAAGCAGTTTGCTTAGAATGTAGTTGGAAATTTTGCCTTTGCTGCATAAAAAGAATGAAGATTAAAAGAAACCCTCTTCTCGAGGAACATTTTTCTTTCTCTATCATTTTTTTTTCTACAACTCCAATGTTTTCAAAATTTCAATGTTTTTCAACATTTCTCAAAAATGTCAATATTTTACAATTTTAATGTTTTACAACAATTAAAATGTTATACAACAATTTCATTGTTTTTCAACCATTCCGAACTTTTTCAACAATTTGAATATTTTAAAATTATTTTCATATTTTTATCATATACAATATATTTTAGTACACTCTAAAGAAATATATGAATTGATTGAATCAGGTCTATAATTTATTTTACTTTTATATCCCACCTTCAACGCCCAATAACTAATGGCAGTCTTCAAGACTGGTTCCTCTTTGTGTTATAAAAAATATGTTTCCATATAAGTGTTTTGCTCTTAGGCCTGATCCCTTTGTTACATTAGGCATATTCGCTCTCATGGTATTCTTGAGATTCTCATTTTCTTAATCTGCCATGTGTATTCTACTTTGGATTGCATTTCCTTATTAGCTTTCGGAATTGCTCCACATTCGTTCTACTCATGAACACTTACCAATTTTTAAATATTTTTCTTTATTTTGAATTGAATTCCTGATATCTTCAATTTTTAATGTTTCTATTCTGTAAAATTTGTGATATAAATAGTGCTGTCGTGAACTTTTTAAGTATTGATTCTGTACATGCTAGTCATTCAGTCAATAATAGAATTGATAACTAGTAATTTTTTTCAATCAATACTGTAGTATGGGACTGATTCAAAATTTGTTTTTATTTATCAAGTACGTTTTTGAAATTCACATAAAGTTCATTGGCTTTTATTGGTCTTTTAATCAAAGAACAATCTCATATGTAATTAGCCTTTACATATTACACTATTAGCATTTTTTTGCTTTCAAATGAGTTGACATCATTTCACAAAGATTAAAGTAAAATTCAAATGGTGAGTTTAATGGTGTCCTGGCAGATCAAAGAAAAGAATAATTAGGAATACCATAATTATAATATATTAAGAATACTATAATTAAGGTAATATTGGAGACATTGGGTCGTAGGTCCAAACTCTCTGAAATTATGTTGTGGATGATGAAGATTACAACGTCTAGTTTTCCTGATTGTCTCCTTTTTCTATTTTTCTTTCGTTATCTTTACTGCTCATAAGCATCTCTATAAATTCAAAATGATTTGAATGACAATCTTTTATTACTTATATTGTGTACTATCTTAATCCATTAGCGCCCAATCTCCAGGACATACATTTGTGGTCAATTGCAATTGCACAAATTAATTAGTTTTTGTTTTTCCTAAGTAGACTTAATCATTTGAAACAAAACATAAACAAGTTTTCCAGAATTCCTGAAAGCTAGATATTGATTTAGCTGTCAATTCCGTATTTTATGGTCCTGGCTTGGGCATATTTATTACTTGTGATGGTTTGAATCTTCTTCTAAAACCATGTGTAACTACTGTATGCCCTTGGATAAGTCAGAGGTAAAGGTCAATGTAAAATAAATGTTTTATTGTCTTCAATGTGGCATACGTACTTGAGATGAATGGTTCTTCCACTTTTTATAAAAAAAAATCACTTATGAGCATCAGTTTGGTGCTTTGAAGCAGTTTAGCAGTATACTTCAGCAACATAAAATTTCGGTGATGAAAGTTGTAAAGTACCAGATAGCGCCAGCAATGCCACTTTAGACATAGATTCCAGTTTTTACAAATTCTTATTATTGTGAAATTAGGGGTCATCCATAAATTACATAATGCTAAAAGGGCGGAGGGGGTCTGAGGCAGTGTTACGCTGCATTACATAGTGATAGGGAAGTGCGTTACAAGGGGGAGGAGGGATATTGAAAATACTCGGAATTTCGTTACGTAATTTATGGATTACGTAACGAACATATGATTACTTTTTTGTTCCAATTTTACATTTCATTAAAAGCTCAAATAGAATATATTTTTTAATTGTGTATTATATAATACACAATTAATACACAATATTGTTTCTTTTCTTTATAAAATGTCCAATTTGGAGGGCTTCTCTACATGGTCCTTAATATTATTGTTATTTAATGGTTAAGGAGAGTAATGAACTATTTAAGATAGTTATAAAATATAACATTATTTGCTTTTTTCTTCCTATTTTTTTTAAGGGTTGGATTACACTTCAAGGATATATGTGTTACTGGGTATTAACCACTTTGTTGGAAGTTCACAAAACACTTGCGTACCTGGCATATCTTGGTTACAATATTACTGAGAATGAAAATCAACTGACTGCAATACAAGGTAAAATTCTTTAAAATCCTTCGAATACACACATAATTCATTTCACAATAATTATTCCTTTCAATTAGAAATAAAAATGTGGATGATGAAAAAATAATTATAATGTAGGAGGGATATATGATTCCAAAAGACATGATCAGACATCCAATTTTAACGATTGTAATAATGAGCAGAGGTGCTGGACACATTAGCTTTCAAACTGTATTTCTTCAGTGCTGTATTTTAGTATCTAGTCAGTTCGTTATTTCTTATGAAATAATTTTGGTGGAAAAGAAAAGATCAATGACACATGTATTGCATTAAGTATCTTCTATGGCATAACTTAAAATAAGTGTTTTCTTCTCTGCAAATGGTTTTGAAGAGTTCTGTGATGTGCTCTACTAACAATGATGATAATGATAACATAAACTTCAGTAATAGAAATAAATTAGCATTTGTAACTGTGTATGTGAAGTAGACTCAAATTGCATAAGTGTTCTTGAGTATCAGAAACTAGTGCACCATGGCACCACTGAGAGATATTCTCATGTTTAAAAAATGTATTTGTGCTATGTAAATTCATAATTAAAAGAAATTTAAACTTGATACGGTTGTGAGGTTTGTCCATTGTGGGGCATAAAAAGGTTATGAAAATGTATCAATAGTAATATTTTTCAATACTTTTATTACAAATATGAATATTTCTATACTTCTATTATCTTTCATATGCTTCTCATTACAAAATTAGATGCAGTTATTGTAAATTTTTATAAATTTCGGACAAAGTGATTCATAATATGCTCTGAAGGCGTTCACTGAAATGCCCAAAAACATGTGTTTTTTTCTTTTCTTCTAGAATTCTGTGAGAATGTTCTGGAAGGATCTGACTGAAAATAGTGCCAATTGATATGTTTTGTTGAGAGGAATTGAAAGAGCCATTGGTCCCTCCTCCAAAATACATTTTATTTGCTTGAAACCACCAAGGTTTTCCTGTAATTCTCTTAGAGCATTCTGGAATCTACCAAGGAAAAGTGGTCAATTTCTCACCGGAGGACGGAGTCACAATGAATTAGACTTCACGTACCCTGAGTGGTGGACTGGACCAAGTCTAACTACGAGCAACTGATGAACATAGGTTACCTCATTAATGTAGGATTGTACTTCACATCCTGCACTGTGACACTAATACAGTGGTCTCAATTTAACTTATCTTGAGATTTGTTATATTCACTGTATAAAGTTTCGGCTGAACTTTGGCCACTCTGTTTAACATTATTCCTTGAATTATTGTTCTTTCACATTTATCCTTGTTTTAACATGAAACAAATGTTATGCCCAATTTAATTTTAAAAATGATTCATCTTTTTTACTTTCTCAGTAGCCGCTACTGCGGTAGAGAAAAAGTTATAAAATGCTGTGCGAAAAAAAACAACAAATTTTCGACGGGAAAACTCTTATTGCAGGGTCTGACAACAAAAAAGTGGATAAATCCAGATGCTAAATTTAGAAAAAAAAATCCTCTAACACATGGTGTAGCCATGAATCTGTTTTGTGGCTCCTTGATACGGAAATATCAATTGACGGCAAAACTTCTGTCCATCTGTCTGTTAACAATGCTAGCGGTTAAACTGTTCAGCTGATTTGATCCAAAATTCATATTCCCTAAACGATCTAGTTGATGTTGTGGCTCCTTGAAATTAAAACCGATATTTTAATTTTTGAGGTTACGTTACATGAAGCCCCTGGGACATTTTCCGAATTTTCAAAAAAATGGCTCCATCGATTTTGTTTAAATTTTGTTGTTGGATAGTGTGAAGGATGTTTAAGAAAATGGTGCAGGTCTCATGTTGCTTAAAAACCCAGATTTTTCGAAACTTGAAAAAAATCAAAATTCTTGCAGCATCTTCCTTCAACTACAGTTATGAAGATACAATTTTTTTCTAAATTAAATGTGTTCATCAGACAGATCTTCAAATAAGGTCATATTGAATTTTTGGAAAATACGAGTATTTTGTGTAATTTAGCGACAAACATAAGTCACTCGCTCCCAATTTGCTGTGCTTCGTGAATGTAAAATGAATGGTGATGCTATGTAGTTGGATGTTACGTAACTTCGAATTTATTTACTATTTCATATTTTATTTTATATTATTATTATTTATTATATTTATAATACATTTTATGTTATTTCATTTTAAATTACATCCTTTAATTGTTTTAAATGTGAACTTGAATAGACGAGTGGTCATTGTTGCTTGTAAACCATTGTTATAATGCCACACTGATAACAGAAGGCGATAATGACGGCTGCCTTCCGTTTGCAGTAATATAAAGTAATAGTTGTATATATTTGTAGAATATCACAATAATACTGGTGTTTAATAATTACTATTATACAGTTTTTGATCCATTTGCATTTGTTTGCCAATGCTAATCAGTGTCATCTTATAACATTTTATTTTTCTAAGGTCAAAAATGTGACTAAGTAATACAATAATAAAACCAGTAGTGACCTACAGGTGTGAGATGTGGATCCTTGAAAAACAAATAGCGCAAAAGATAGCAAAATTTGAGAGGAACATTCTCAGGAAAATTTTTGGTCCAAAGTAAATGAACAAATCTAGAGCAGAAAAACAAATGATGAATTAGAAGCCTTAATACAGTATAAAAATATTGTAAGAGATGTAAAATCCAGAAGGAAAGCTTGGCTTGGACATCTGGGAAGAATGGATGCTAATAGAGAGTTACTAAACAAATCATGAGCTGGAAGCCTGTAACTACTTGGAAAAAAAAAGGAAGGCCGAGAATCAATGATAAAACAACATGGTTCAGGACCTAAAAATTGTGGGTATTAAGAACTGGAAGCAACAAGCAAGAGACAGAAAGGAGTGGAGTAAAATACTTAGGCAGGCTAAGATCTACATTGGATTGTAGCACCAAATGATGAAGAAGAATTATTTGACTTTCTCACATACTGCTTACACTGCATACCTTATACAATGAATTCAATGTCAGAAATATATTTTCATTTAAAGTTTTGGATAAAAAATCTATTGCTTGAAAGTATTTAATTTTCACACCAAATTTTCTACGATTTTAAATGAGATTTAAAAGTAAATGATGACTGAGATGTGTTAATTCAAAGAGAAATGAATGAATGAATGAATTGAAATGATGACTTACTGTACATAGCGAGACTTGGGCCATGAGGCCTGCTCTTCCGTCTGACCATGCAAATTTCGTTAAGCTCCTTTCACCAACTAGAGGAGAAAGAAGGTATTACTTGGGCGATGAAGCAGGCAATTTGAATTTAGCTCAGAGGCTTCATTTAGGCTTCTTTTACATGCAGTAAATCTATATAGTAACATGGGAGAGCTGGCCTTTTTTCCCCCTCCGTAAGCAGGTGTATGAATGATTTTTTTCACCCTTAAAAATCCACGGCTTCGATTGGCTTTGAAACTGCGAACTTGGGTATAACAGTCTGATACGCTAACCGTTGCACCGTGGGTGCCACTTAAGGTTGGTTGCCACTAAATGGTTGTATAAATAGAATTACATAACCATTACTAAAGGCAAGAAAGTATGTGCTGTCCTAGCACCAACTTTTTTAATTCCATTATATTCTGTTAGAATTATGTTTTTAATAGAAGTATAATTAATATAGTATAATTTTAATAGAGGTGATGAATAAAATATTTAAGCCAAACATCTTGTGGTGTGTGAATAAACATTTTTAACATCATTTTATTGTTTATTGCAGTTACACGAGAGAAGAGATTAGATTTAGTGAAAAAGCAGACAAGTCGGAATGTTTATCAGTGTCATGTTATTGGACAGAAAGGTTGTGGAAAGTCTGTATTCTGTCACAGTTTCCTTGGATATTCTTTGGAAGTTAGTAATTTTCTTTGATGGTTTTGTAGATATCTTTATTGAAATATCATCAGATGAGAGATTATTTTGTGTTTAGGATATGAAATCTAAACGAATGGAGAACGCAACGCAGTGTACTGTTAACATGGTACAAGTTTATGGGCAAGAGAAATATCTAGTGTTAAGAGACATTGATGTACGAAATGTCACAGAACCTCTGATGCCTGCAGAAATTCTTTGTGATGTTGCTTGTTTGGTGTATGATGTTAATGATCCAAAATCTTTTGAATATATTGCACGTATTTACCTGGTGAGTTTTATTGAATGATTAATACTTGAATGTAGTCATTGGGGTGGTGTATTGTTTTCTTCTAATAATTTATTTAATGTCAACAGAAATATTTTGCTGAAAGCAAAATCCCAGTACTTATTGTGTCAAACAAAAGTGATTTAGAAGAAGTAAGGCAAGATTACTTGCTTCAACCTACTACATTTTGCAGTCGTCACAAGTTGCCTCCACCTCAAGCATTTTCAGCTGCAGAAAAACCTAAGAGAGATATATTTGTTAAACTTGCAACAATGGCTGCATTTCCGTAAGTACTTCACATAATTATTTTTTTTCACAATGATTATTTTTCAGTGTTCTCATTCTTTACAGCAAAAGGGTTTTAGGTAATAAGACCCTTAGATCATTGAATACCATATGATCTCATTTTAATCATATGTGATACCATAGACTTCAGCATACTGTACAACATTGTGAATGTTCTAGAATGCTTAAAAAATTGGAAATTGGAAGAGTTTAAATGAAAATTTGATGAGGAAGACTTTGATATTTTCAAGAAAGAAATTCAATTACATTTACTCTAAGTGGTTCCCTTCCTCTATAGTTACAACATGTACTTAATTACCTTTATGTACAATTTTTTGTTGACAATGACAAGAATGAAAGAGCCAGAATGGGGCTGATGGATTTTTAAGAGTAACTTATAATATAAAAATCTTATTTTAGCTATCCAAGTTTTTCAAGGTAATGAAAAGAGAAAAGTAAAATTTTCCAAAGTTTGAAAGAGAGAAAATGGATATTTTTCAGTAAATTGTTCAAAATGCAACAGATTCAGAGATTTAAATTCACGAAGTTTGGGAGAGACTTGTGGCAGCAGGCTGTTAATGCTGCAGCTTTCGACACCAATACTAGTACTACTCGGAGAAATATGGATATTAAATAAAGGTCTTTAGGGAAAGGAAGCTAGCTGCTCTTGTTTTATTTTTTAATAATCATCCCTACATAGAATTAGAAAGGAAAACCCTTAAACAAAATATATTAGAAAGAACAATGTCTATCTAGTATAGACAGTATAGAAACAGTAGGTTTTCATCAAGGAACATTATCTTCAATTTTATCGTTTGCATTGATAAACCAGTTTTCTTTTTAAGACTTAATGACCACCCGCAGACAGATCTATCATGTATGGGACCAATGTATAATTCTCAATATTTTCATATATACCTTGAAATACCTCAATTACACTAATTGAAGCTATTCCTCTCTTACTCCTAATTTTACTTATTTCTTTTTAAAATCAAGCTGTCTGTTTTCTTTTGCCCAGACTTAACTCAGTATTTACTATTATTATTTCCCATTTTATCATCATTATTACCATACAATTTTCAGCGTGGAATCGCTTGTGGATCTAAGAAAAATGTATAACGCATGGGTCCCACGGACTTGCCCATTCAGGATTTCAAGTTGTGAAAATTTATGTAGGACTCTTTCTTATCAATGTTGAATTACTTGAATAAAACACATTAATCGTTCCGATTTATTATAATTTTGCTTTAACAATTGTACAATACCCAATTTCGCAGCTCCACTGTTGCCGCTAGGAGTAAACATAAATAATAACTATGACTGACAAAAAAATAATATCCTAACTCTCATACTACATGTACAACACATTCATACAATTCATCATTCTCCCGATATCTATGACTTTCTCGTGGCCGTGCTACCTCCTATTCTCTCTTATGAATATTTCTTACATCTAAATTTAACACAACGTCGTCGTCTTACAGGAATTATTTAATGTTTATACACATTCCTTTTGCTTGCGCACTGCATGTTTGGGCGATGAAATACGTGTTAGGATTTTCTCCGGGTCCATAAACTACTCGCCATTTTGTTGCTTCGACGAGTTCCATTTTATAATTTTCATCCGACTTTCTGAAACTACCGTCTTTGAAAATCCATTGCCTAGACTAATTAATTGTTCGTCTACTTCGATACTCCTTCCGATTCTCTTTACTCTGATTCAACAACGACAACGAATGATTCCGCAATAAAACTGCGCGACCGACTCCACGTCCGAAGCCCACCATCCTTCTCTCCTGCAAATCATATTGCCCGCCCTTCAACCGTCTCCTCCTGACCGTTAGATCCTCAATTAGTCTGTCTTCGCCACGAAGTCTACAAGGAGACAACTCCGGTGGTGGGGGTATGTACGAAAAACGTCGGCAAGCTACTTGGAAAAATAATACAAAAAAAAAACGGGCCCCTTCGCCTTCAGCGACCTCACGTGGCAATTGAAAGAACTACAAAGGCTTTCAAAACAGCCAATGGCAGAGCCAAAACATCCAATTATTATGTTATTTGCAGTATTTTATTGAAATTTATTTCATATCTAACTTCATCAATTTGTGTAGAACCAACAGAATAAATTTGAAAAGAAAACGTAATATAATATGCAACACTACCTCAAACCAATATGAGTATTTCAATGTTGAACTACTACATTATTTTTATTGCAGTTAATAATGTCTCTAATTCATCGTATACAAAATTTAATTCAAATATATTTTCTACAAAATTATTTACTACTTACTACTTCCTTTTCAACTTATTGTCTTCGGTTAAGCACATCCGCACACCGCCTGGTAATCGGCGCCAACTGACCCACTTGGACCAAACGAATTTTGACGATTAGTGGCCGAGAAAAGCCGAGATAAGTTCCTTCTTTCGCCGCGTGATGTCGCAGAAGGCGAAGGGGCCCGTTTTTTTTGTTTTTTTTTGGTATTATTTTTCAAATAGCTGCCGACGCTTTTCGTACATACCCCCACCATGCCTCCAACACCGGAGTTGAGTCTCCTCCTTGTAGACTTCGTGGTCTTCGCTAACTACTGCGTACTATCTTCAAAGGTCAAGTAAACCTGCTTGTTCTCATTGGCTGTCACATCGTACACGTGTTGTATTTATTCTTTGATACTCTGCCATTTCTCTTTGTTATTAAGCATTCCTAAGCAAGGAAATTCCTCACGTGTCCCGATACAATACTGATACATTTTATTTTTCACTGGTTCTAACGCGGTCTCTCGCCTCTTTGTTTACATTTTATTGCTCGCGACCGCATTGTTCTTTTTCACGTAATCCTATTTACTTTTGTGGTGGTCACAACATAATATTATCAGTTATCATCAATGTGTTCCCTGCAAAAATCACGGTCAACTTATGTTACTGAAGCCGTAACATGTTTACTATTAGCATGGTCACGTCGTTGGGCCTTGGGGCTAGCTGAGCCAACCTACAAAGCCTCTTAGGCCAATGGCACAAAAGCGTTGCGTTAATGCACATCACTGAATGCTAATGACGTCAACTACCGTCGTACGTCGAAGCTTGCGAACACGAGTCACGTAATGTTGACGTCGTAGATTAATATTGTATCTATACTTGGGTTTTTATTTCTTGGCGCGTGGGGTCTTCTCTTCATAATGGAATTTCTCACGGTATTTCTCGTCGTTCTCCGCCGTGTCGCCAGGTGTCGCGTGATCGCGACTATCGATCCTTGTTCGTAATCATGCGACACCTAGCGGCACGACCGAAATACCATGAGATATTCCGTCGTGAACACAAGACCCCATGCGCCAAGAAATAAAAAACCAAGTATAATATTTCCAACGCGCGTCACCTTGTGAGCGTCGAACCTTGAAAGCTAGGAAAACAAGCGTTATCTTGACTTACGTTGTAGTTGGTGTGTCCTACTTGAGCTTTGGGCACACAACGCACGTCGCCAAGAGCGCTCATATGTTGTTTCGCATAAGATAGTGTTAATGTACGACGCGCGTTCTCGTGTGGGCAGGTGACGACGTAATTGATGTCATCAGCGTTAGGTGACGCGCGTCAGGTAACGCTCGTGTGACACATGCCTAAGGCTGTGGATTCAGAACCCATGTAAGGGATGAATGTTTTTAGTTGTGTTTGGGGCGTGGGGGCCATTCTGAGTCCCTACTATATTGCATCAATACTATAATCTTTACTTAATTTATTGACCTGACAGGCAACAGTATGCAATCAGCGTGTTTAATAGATGAACTGGATACCACACCCAGAACAATCGGTCACGCACCGAGTTGAGACCAGGGAATATGCGATGTTTGGTTTGCGCAAAGGTGTTTATCACTCTCCAGAGGAGTGGTAGCTCCCACGAGAGACCCTACAATACCGGCAACGTATAAGCGACTTTGTCAGTTCAATGTGCTGTTGCTACTCATTACTACGCACATAGCACAATCTACACAAAAGAAAGTAAATCTCAAAACATGAACACAATATCCATAAATTTCATAACTCAAATTTGGAGCATGTTCAATACCCCTCTCCCGTCGAGGTGGGTTGGTCCACGTCCCGTCGGGGGATGCAGAGAAGGCTCTCAAGTGTTCCTTTCTCCATTTTTTTCATCTTCTTGCCCCTCATTTCATGTCATGTACGTTCTTTTCACTCCTTTTTCTTCCTCACTGGCCTCTATGCTGAACGCCCACCCATGTGTTTGCCGTGCATGGCGACCCGTGTCGGAGGGAATGTGTGTCCTGGCACTTGATAGACCTGTTTGTTTCCCTGTCCAGTCCTAGTGCTACTGTTCGCCTTGGACTGAGGGGTACATTGATTACGTATTTTGGGGAACATTCCCTGTAGGTTCCAACACACTCGCTTTGACCCCGGTCTCTCCTAGACGGGCGGTCGGGAGCTAACCCACTCCCGATCAATCGGCTCGGACTAGGTCTTGTACTGAACTCCAGGGTGAGCGGGGGGGTTCACGGCGGTGCAGCGCTGTGTTATTCCCCCACTATATCTCCGTGGCAACCCTGGCACTCCGATGGAGTGTCCGCTTGTTGGGCTCCGTGGTGGGTGGGGACCACGGGGATATCCATCTATGGATACTTCACCTTTTCCCCCGCCCTCTTCCGCATGGAAGAGGAGATGTGCAGAGAGAACTATAGATTTGAATAGTTTCTTTTCTAAAGAAGAAGATCGACCCAAGAAGCCTCGTTTCCTCCTCATGGCATGTGCCGAGGAAGGTAAAACTTTTAAAACTGTTAGTGCTATCCGTCTGGCGCGAGCCATAGAAGAAGCTTACGGGAAGCTCCAAGCGGTCGTGCGACAGAAGAATGGAACGATTCTTTTTGAAGCGCGTACCGACGAGCAAATTGGGAAAATTCAAAATACGAAGCAGATTGCCGGCCTCCTGGTAGTAGTCACGGTTCATCCCACCTTGAACCTGTGCAAAGACTTAGTAAATCACGAGGACTTTGCTACAGAAACGGAGGAAGATCTTTTAACCTTTTTTTAAGATCTTTGGCGTGACTGAGGTGTATAGGATCAGAAGGAAGGAGCAGGGGAAAGTGATCCCTACTTCGACCCTGATCCTTACTTTTGACCGACCATCCCTCCCGGAAAGGATCATTACAGCTTTCTACAACGTCCGTGTGCGGCAATATGTGCCGAACCCTTTGCGATGTTTCAAGTGCCAAAGGTTTGGGCATACCCAGCAGCGATATATGTCCGTAAACGGTGTTTGCGGGAAGTGTGGATCATCAGTTCACGACCCACAACCTTGCAACAAACCACCGCACTGTGTAAATTGCGAAGGCAATCACCCAGCCAACGACAACCAGTTTCCCACGTTTCTCCGGGAAAGGGAAATCCAAAAATAAGAGTAACTGAAAAGGTTTCCTTCCCTGAGGCGAAACGTAGGTACCAAACCAGGAACCCAGTGGACCTGTCACGATCCTTTTCCAGTGCTGTAAAACCTAAGTACCCGGGGGGAACAGCGAGTTGTCAAACTCACTGTACCCCAGCTGTAGTTTCACACTTCAGTTGTCACGTGTCGCCGATAGACTTCCCCGAAGATACGGCGTGTATCCGAGGTGGGAAAATGATCATTCCCACAAAGTACAAAAAACCCGCTCAAAAACTCCATCAGACATCGACCACTTCCACTGAGACTACTACTGAAATCGATCTCAAGAAGATACCACCTCCCAGAAAAAATCTGTCATCGAAATCCCGTCCATCTCTTTCTGTTTCCGAGATTCACATCGGACGATCCTCCAGCCCCTGTAGATCTCGGTCACCCATGGCCAAAAGCCGGGAAATCCCCCCCGACACAGACGACCATATCCAGCAGCAGTCAGGATGACTGCTGTTGATGATCCCCACGAGAGTTCCTCTACAACCATTCAGAAGGTGAGAAAGAAAAAAAAGCAACCAAAGAAATAATTTCTCGTAATGTCTCTCTCATGGAACTTAAATGGTCTTCGTGCCCACTCAGAAGAATTAAGATTAATTTCTCGCCACAGACCATTTATAGTCTTCAGGAAACCCATCTTCTTCCTCATCATCCCCTGTTCTCGCGGATTTAACATCTATCGGTTCGATCAAGACGACGGACTTCGTGCTCACGGCGGCGTCGCGGTATTCATCCGCGACTCCTTGTTCTCTGAGGAACATAACGTTCGAACCGACCTCCAAACAGTTTGCGTTCGGGTACACCTACCGTCCTTTTCTTTTACGGTGTGTAGTATATACATTTCCCCTGGCCAAGTCGTGTCACAACAGGAACTCGAAGATGTTTTTTCTGTCGCCCGCCCCTTTTCTTATTGTGGGGGATTTTAATGCCCACAATCCCGTCTGGGGTGGCACGAGGACCTGCCCGACAGGTTCTTACCTAGAAAATATTATTGACCAGCAAAACTTAATTCTTCTGAATTCCGGGAATCACACTTATTTCCCCATGCCATCAAACTCCTTCTCGTCAATCGATCTGGCACTCTGCAGTCCATCCCTATCTACCATGTTAGAGTGGACTGTTCTCGATGACCTACATGGGAGTGACCATTTCCCTACTCTGGTCCACTTTAATATCCCTAATTTAGACGTCATCCACCCTTCTCGCTGGCTAATCCATCGAGCCGACTGGGATACATTCAGCGAGAAAATTATAATGCCAGATCACTTTTCAAATAATATCGATGCCTTGGTGGCCCAATTCACCCACGCCCTTCTTCGCGCAGCCACCATTGCAATCCCGACGTCTACGTGTCGGCCACGGCGCGTCTCTGTGCCTTGGTGGAATGCTGACTGTGCCACCGCGGTGCGTGACCGAAAGCGAGCACTCGCGAGGGTCAATAGGTTCCCCACCGCATCAAACCTGATCGATTACAAAAGAAAGCGGGCAAGAACCAGATTAGTAATACGGGAAAGTAAGACCGCTTCCTGGAGAACCTTTATTTCTTCTCTTTCTTGCCATACCCCGCCTAAAGTAGTATGGCGAAAGATCCGACAGATCGGAGGAAGATTTTCCCCACCATCTGTCTCTGGACTTCTTATCAATGGAAATCTTATTACGTCTCCAGAAGAAGTAGTTGAGGAATTGGCATGTCATGAAAATACCTCCAGTTCCTTACACTACTTCCCTAGCTTCTTGAAAACAAAGTGTAGAATGGAGAAATGCAGATTGGACATCTCAACTTGCCTGGAGGAAGATTATAATTATTTAAGATTATAATTAATTAAGGAAGATTATAATACCCCTTTCCCCATGGACGAATTTTCCTGTGCTCTCGCCCGTGGGAAAGATTCTGCTCCAGGACCAGACCAGACCAGATAAACAACCAAATGTTAAACACATGCCGGAAGTGGCACGTATTTTTCTCCTCCGTATCTTCAACAAGATTTGGATGGGACATACCTTTCCTAGAACCTGGCGCGAAGCGATTATTATTCCTATTCCTAAAGAAGGAAAGGACAGGACAAAGCCGTCAATCTACCGCCCAATCTCGCTCACAAGCTGTATATGCAAACTTCTAGAGCGAATGGTGAACACGCGTTTGGTCTGGCACCTGGAACAGAGAAACCTACTTACACCCATCCAATGTGGTTTCAGGAAGAACAGGTCAACCATGGACCACCTTGTCACCCTTACCACACAGATCTCCACTGCTTTCGTGCTACGTGAACCCCTGGTAGCAATTTTCTTCGATATAGAGAAAGCATATGATACTGCCTGGAGGTACGGCATTCTTCGCACCATCCATTCTTGGGGTCTTAGGGCCGGCTGCCCCTTTTCTTGGTCTTTCTGCAAGATACTTCCGCGTTCACCTTGGTGACAGGGTATCCGCCAGCCACCATTTAGAAAACGGAGTCCCTCAGGGCTCAATTCTGAGTGTCACTCTGTCTGCCATCGCTATCAATAGTATAGCGTCGATAATCCGAGAGCCGGTGAAAGCATCGCTCTTCGTTGACGACTTTGCCTTATCCTGCCCTTCCAAGAGTATTCAAGTGATAGAGAGACAATTACAACTTGTCCTCAACAAATTGCAGGAATGGAGTGATGCGACAGGTTACAAATTCTCCGCATCAAAAACTAACTGTATGCACTTCTGCAGGATTCATCATCTCCATAACCACCCTGATCTTTTTCTTGGAAGCCATCTTCTTCCTTTTGTGGACTCTGCAACTTTCCTTGGGCTTACTTTCGATAAGAGCCTAACTTGGCGAAATCATATCTGTAAACTGACAAGCCGATGTGTCTCATCTCTGAACCTCCTTTCCCCCCCTTCAGGCAGCTGTTGGGGAGCAGACCGTGTGTGTCGCTTGCGTTTGCATAGAACCCTCATCCGCTCTACTTTGGATTAATGATGTATTGTATATGGGTCGGCGTCACCATCTACCCTCCGGCCATTAAATATCATTCACAATGCCGGTATAAGGATTAGTACAGGCGCCTACCGCACGAGTCGCATCGAATGCCTCTTGGCCGAAGCTGGAGAACCATCTCTGAGCCGAAGGCGAGATATTTTATTCGCCTCTTATGGGGCTAAAGTGTCGGGACTGGTTGACCATCCTTGTCGTCGTGTAATCATCCACCCAAAGTATGAGTCCTCGTACATTCTTCGAACATCGTTACCCCATCCCCCAGGTATTAGATTACGAAATCTTCTCAGGGAATTAAATGTCGAACTTCCCACCCCTGTGAAACCCACAAGTGACCGGATTCCCCCTTGGAAACTCCTCCTTCCCAGTATTGACTTCAGACTCTCCAATCTGCCCAAACAAACTACTAGTCCTCTGGTTTACAAGCAGCAGTTTCTGGATATGAGAGAATCCTATCCGGATCATTTACTCTTATACACGAATGGTTCATCGTGCAGCGACGCGGTGGCATGTGGTTTCTACTGTATCAGGACCACTAAATCATTTCGGCTTCACTCCAAGTGCAGTATATTCACTGCCGAAATGTATGCAATTTTTGAGGCCCTAAATCAGCCCCCCCCCCTGAATCAGCGACGTTGCGGCGAGTAGTTACCTGTTCTGATTCTCTCGGCTCTCTTCAAGCTGTCTCTCGTCCTTCGTCAGACTACCTGACGTTATGCTGATTCATGGTCTTCTGTCTCACCGCTATGACCTGGTACTTAGTTGGGACCCAGGCCACGTGAGTATCAGAGGGAACGAACTGGCCGACAAGGCGGCGAAATCAGCAACTCGTGAAACTCGTATCGACATTCCTTCTGTGCCGTTGTCCGATGTTCAGGCTTTCTTGAAACGATCCGTGCTTAGAGCGTGGCAAACAGAGTGGCACAATAGCACTTTCAAACTAAGTACGATAAAGAATTCTGTGTATCCCTGGCGCTCCTCATCACGGTCCTCTAGGCGCGAGGAAGTTATTTTAACCCGTCTTCGTATCGGACACTGCCACTTTTCTCACGGTTTCCTTCTGCGAAATGGAACTCCTCCCATCTGTGATTCGTGCAAGACTGTTTTTTCCGTGGAACACGTCCTCCTGTACTGCAGGAAATTTGTTGGCAACCGACGAAGACGTGACCTGGGTAACTCGCTACAAGTGGTGCTCGGGGATGACGATTCTGCGCTCTCAAAACTTTTTTGTTTTTTGAGAGAAAGTGGAATATATAATTTTATTTGAAAGATAATAACAATGTTTTATGTTGGTTTTTTTGGCCCCTTTACAGCCAATTTTACGTTTTAAGATAAATTTTACGCGCCCTTTTTCTATTTTCCTTCTGCCATTTCTACATGAATGCTTGAAGCAGAACACAAGCCCTCTTTTTAGCCAATGTACATGCTTTTAAACAGTGGGTAAGTTGCATATGCAACACTGAATAATTTTTCTTCAAATACTCTGGCATGGGCGCAAATGACCACAGTAGTTGAAGCGCCCTCTAAACCCTATTCAATCAATCAATACCCCTCTCCCCCTGTAACGCACTGGTTACGCGCGCTTGAACCCCCCCTTAATATTTACGGAACGCTTGCGACAACACTCTCCTCCCCTTGTAAATGCAAGAAAGGAAAATGAATTGTAGCGCAGTAAAAAAAATGGTATTTATTTTACTTGTGTTGTATACATTGAAAAATATTTCCATTATAACAATTTATTACTAATAATTTTTGTTTATTAATATTTTAAAATGTTGATAAATGTTAAAAAAATATCAATGTTACGTAACACATTACTAATATCTCCCACCCCTATGTAGCGCAGCGTAACGCCGCCTCCGAACCCCCCCTTTTTTACCGTTGCGTAACTAATGGACGACTGATGACGTCTGACATGTTTTGACTTAGTGCTACTGACACGCATCGATGTCATGTTCAACAGCCGCACTTTATCGCCTCCGCGACTGCGTGAGAGTCCGATGAACGGCAATGCTGAACCCTAGCGTTAAGAAAGTAAACAAGACCTCGCAAGCTAATTGCTTCAAAGCAGTGGCGTGGGCGTGCATTCCATGGAATGAAGGGAATGAGTCATTCCCCTAAGCAAAGCAGAAAAATCCTTTATATATTTTAAATATTCGTTGCTTATGGCCAGAGCAAAACTGTTTACTCAACTCAGATTCTGAAATAAGTACTAGTGGTTGAACCGTAACAATCGATGGTTTCAAAACGGTGTGTAAATTCGTCTCGTGACGTCAGCGAAGCTCCTTTCTTCGAAGGTTTGACTTCGTCATGCCTCGTTAAAAGTCGGGTCGGTCCGGGAGTGCGAGAGGATAATGAGTATGAGAATCCGTTCCGTCGTGATCGGCTGATAGCAATTTCAAGTTCGAAAAAAATTATTGTTTTGTCTTTTTGAGAATGTTTTACGTACGTGCTAACTACATTATAATATAATGAAGGTGTTAAGCACCTAATAATACCGAGAAGCACGTAATAATACCCAAGTTAAAGAAAGTATTCTGAATAAACTAATTCTTTGCGTACCGTTCTGCAGTTCTTCGGGGAACTCATTCCGCGCAGTAGTCATGGAATCTAGCAAGGAAAGTGGGAACAACCCCGCGTTGACAGAGCATCGACACGGCGCGGCGCAACGCCCTTGCGATAATCTCCGTTTCCGGTGATACATTCGAAGTAGGCACGATCAACTTTCAGAAGAATAAAACATTACTGATATTTCGAGAAATCACCTCTCATAAGGATTGCAGACGGAAGTTTGGATCGTATTCGCCCTTGGTCTATTATGAGATAAATTCTACCAGGATTGTCACGAGAGTTGATACCAAAAATAATACAATATTTGCATTCAGAGCAAAAACAAGAAGCAGAAGATGCAAGAAAGAGAACTAACAGGACGTGAAATTTGTCCGAATAATTTAAACCGCGGAGCATCCAGAGAATGTGAAAAGTGTAAGAAAACATTAGAACGGACATCACATCCATTGTTTGTATAGGTCGTGAAAAACATTATTACTGAACTCTGTAGATACATTTTCAAATTAACATTCACCAAATATTAAAGTTTACGGACTTATTTTTCATTTTATGGAAGAAAAAAATGATTTAATGCATTAATGGATTTAAAAATTTGTTAATAATTTTCAATAACTAAGTACTGGATAAATAAGATTAAGTTGTAAGTCACATAAATACCGAATAATATTTGTTTATAATGTTGGAAGGCATTTAGGCAATGAAATTTTCCCTGGGGTCTGGTTACTCCCGGGCGACCTGTTATGTTCGTATGCAACACGCCCAAGTTAATATTCTTTGTGAAACTTCATATCATCTTTAACTGTTTTACGGTTTTTATACCTTGGACTTCAAAAGTGCTTCCCCTACTAAAATTATCACCGCACGCCACTGCTTCAAAGTAAGTCACATGAAGTTTCATTGCATGTGGCGAGAGAACTGCCAGAGTCGCTTATATACGCTGCCGGTTCTGTTGTAGTATTGTTGTCGCCGAACAGAGTAGGAAACTAACTAGTTCGAGAACAGTAACATATTGTAGCACCACTACAGTACCGGCAGGGTATAAGCAGCTCTGACAGTTCTCTCGCCACGTGATGTAATGCGTCATGTGACATCCTCTGAAGCAATCAGCTTATGAAGATTTGTTTATTTTCTAACAGCCGAAGTTCAGCGTTGCCGCTCATCTGACTCACACGAAATCGCGGAGGCGGTAAGGTTCGGCTTTGGCGAAAGTTATGGACATGAAATGACGTATCATAGCGTGTCAGTAAGTGTTAATGTTTGGAGATTTAATTTATCTGTGACGTAGGTGGTGCCATGTGAGTAGTATGCGCAATGAACTGTCAGAGTCGCTGCCGGTACTGTAGTTTACTTTCTCGAATAGTACTACATACGTAGTAGAGCAAATGTAATGGTGCATCAACAAAACCTCTATTTTTCCACCGAAAAACTCGTATTGTGGGTCGCTGACACAGAAAACTAATGGTGCTACAACAGCACATACTTTCCCGTGTTATTGGAAACAGCTACGTAAGATTGAAATATTGCACTTTCTGCGCTACTAACATCTTAACTATTATTTGATCGCTAGTTTTTTCGAGATTTCTCCTATCCAGGCGAATGTCAAAACAGTCACCGGGAGGGGTGGTTCAGGGATGTCACAGCAGTCCCTCTGACCGGGAGGTCCTAGGTTCGTGTCCCGACATTTTCAGATTTTTTTTACACTAGCTAGACTGCTAGGTCGAATTTGGCGCTTTCTGGAGGAGAATTCTGGGTTGCCGGCTTCTCCGATCGGAAAATTTCCGTTGTTTCTCCGATGAATACCAAGCGAATACCAGAGCAAAAACGGGCTACGGACCGTGCGCGATCTTTCCTTCTTGTTCCTAGTCTTATCTTCACAACTTACTTACACTCTCACACTTCTATGCACTACACTACCACACATGCCGAGAGATCGGTCGGGAGCTTATAGAGCTTGTCCCGACTGGGGCGGTGCCTCGGTGGGAGATTCCTTGTTGAGGAAAACCTCGCTAGCCGACGGTAGGTCGGCGCCGGATCTCGTCACCTAGCGGGAAAGATCACCGCCACGTCCAGTGGAAAAATACGCATTACACTTACAGGACTAATGATCTTAAGAGTTGACGCGCCTTGAATCAAAACCGAAACAGTACCTTTACAAATGGGCTGCACGCGATTTTTCTTTGTTATCCTTGCCCTCCTCTCCACTTACGCACGCACACACGCGACCCCCTCCCCCCACTTAAATTTACTACAACATATGGCGAAAATCCATTCACGAGCTTAGAGATTGTCGAGGTTGGATTGGGAGAGGTACGTGGAGATGGAATACACCGCAAGACCACGAGTAGGTTGATGTCGGATTTCCCGTTCCAGCTTGGAAGGACCATCGCCGCCGCCGCCGCCGCCGCCGCCGCCACCGCCGCCGCCACCGCCACCGCTACCACTACCACTACCACTACCACCACCACCAGCACCACCACCAGCACCACCACCAACACCAACACCAACACCAACACCACCAACCCCACCAACCCCACCAACCCCACCAACCCCAACTCCAACCCCACGCCGGGTGAGATGGCTCAGTGCATCAACCTGTCACTGAAGTCCTTTTGACCGGGAGGTCCTAGGTTCGAGTCCCGATGGCGGCAGGATTTTCGACACTAGCTTGTCAGCTAGGTCGAATTCAGTCGCTGTCTGGAGGAGAATTCTAGCGGCCGGCTGCTCTGATCGGTAGTTTTCCGTGGTTTCTCCGATCAACACCAGGCGAATGCCGGAGCAGTACCCTAACAAACGGGCCACGGACCGCGCGCGATCTTTCCTTCCTCTTCCTTGTCTTATCCTCTCCCTCTTACACACACACTTACACTAACATGCACTACACTACAACACATGCCGGGAGACCGGTCGGGAGCTTACAACTTGTCCCGGCTGGGGCGGTGCCCCGCTGGTGTGAGATACTTGGTTGGGGGGAAAACCCCGCTAGTCGACGGTAAGTCGGCGCCAGATCTCGCCATCCGGCGGGGAAAAATATCATCGCCACCTCCCGGGGGAAACATGCACTACACTTGCGGGACTAATGACCTGAGCCGTTGACGCGCCCGAAAACACAAATCAATCAATCAATCCAACCCCACCCCCACAAACATGCACTAGGCCGCTCCATACGCTCGACATTCGCCGAGAAGCAAGTTATTGCTTGGTCAGTTCCGAGCAGCGGTATGCTCGGCGATTATTTGCGTCCTGTGATGTGACCGACACGCGGTGGGGAGTGCGAATACCGAATGTTCGTCGCGCAGCAAATGTTAATAAATGCATTGACCCAACTCGCGATTCGGCTAGCGGTCGCTCGCTACTAGCCGAATGCCGAATGCGTAGAGCCAGGGCAGATGCTACCTATAAACAAACTCAGTGGCGTGCATTCAACCCCAGCAACCGCAGCACTGCTGGGGTAAGCAAGAATGAGAATTATATGAATTTTGAGAATTGAAGTTACAGTGAACTGTATGTTCCATTATCAAAACTTTGTGCCCACTGTACACTCTGCTGGACATCTTTGCGGCGGCACATTGCTCTAACCCCAGCTCTGAAATCTCCACTGGGGACGATAGGTGCACGCGCATCTAATTCAATTGGCCAGCGGCAAGCGGGGTTCGGGGAGCAGCCGCATGCGGTAGTGACCAAAAGTCAGCTAAAGAGAGATTCATGTAAGAACAAGCAATTTTGACAGCTAGTGCTGGAAACATAACCGAAGGTTCTGTGGTCGTTGTGTCCTTGATCCCATTGAATTCTCCTTCCTCGATTCGTTCGTTTGCAGTTGGCTAACTTGTAAATGGTTTCAACGCTTCCTTTTGTGATGTCCTCGTCCGACGAAAATATAGTGCACCACGAGATATAATTGAAATTAGGAAGTGCTGTGCTATGTGCTCTTCTGTAAAAATTTATTTCTTTTATACACATTGTATGGAATTTACTTTTTGCGTGATAAGTATTATGTTTATTTTAAAACCGAGTCTTGAATGTAAGGTGCGTATTGGTGCACGTGTTTCTGAACAGCTGCCGCGGCGGAGGGATACTTCTCTGAATTACATGTGATGTTCACTTGTTTAGCGAACTGTCACTTTTGCTTGTTCTTACGTGAATTCTTCTATAGCTGGGGATAGATGACGTATCTCCCCCTCCCACTGCTTCAAGGCCAGACCTCACCTCGTGCTTGCGTTCTTGTTTACTCACAAGCCAGTGCTACCACGATGCAAAATTATTGAAAATGGTATGTTTTGTTAGAAAAAATTACCGTACCGTTGGTCGAGAAGTTTATAGCTTGTAAAATGATTATGGGGGCATATATTGCTCTCTCGCTGTAATGAAAGTGAACCACAATGTTCAGTAGAGATTTTATTAATTATTCTGAGGAAGGAAGTTCTGACTCACACGTGATCAAATTATTAGAATCCCCGAATTTTTGATTAGCACAGCGTACTCTTCTCAGAGAATCAGTGTGCTTGGGTGTGCGTGGCGTGCAGTGGTAATCCATTGTAGTGTGTTAACGTATTGTCGTGTTTACCGTAATTTCGTGAGGATTTGTAGTAACTTTGCATATAGTAATAAGTGCTTTTTCTAATCTAATGGGTATTCTGGAATAATTATGTGTAGTATGTCTTCCAGTGAGTGTATAGTTGATGATATTTTGAGGAGACTGTTTTAAACAAGGCAGTTACTCGGAAATAAGCTGGTAATTGCAAAACGTAACCCTGGCATAATTACAGCAGGTAACAAAACAATTGAAGTTTGGGGGAGGAAGAGGGAAGCTAGTTGGCCGCTAGTAGCTGGGGTACACAAAGTAATCACCGCTCGCCCCTGAACAAACTGTATTACAGGCAGCATATAAGCGACTCTGGCATTCGATGCACTGTTGCCACATATTACTATGGACATGGCACCACCTACATAACAGATACATGAAATCTCAAAACATTAACACTACAGGTGATGACACGTCTTGATATCGTATTAAATACCTTCGCCACAGTCGAACCTTATCACCTTCCAAACCAGGGGCGGATCCAGCCGATAATTTTGGAGGGGGCCATCATAGATTTTTTAGAATAATAAACATGTTATTATATTGTTAATTTTTTGCAGTGTATATATGATACTATACAATATTATATTTTAAATAATTGCATGATTCTAACTCATATTTAAAACAATTTTGCCAAATAAAGAAACGTAACAAATGAAAACTCTGGGGTCTAGGCCATTGGCCGACATGACCTCCCACGCCTTCCCCCTGGAACCGCCACAGTCCCAAACACATTGAAAACTCGATGCGTCTCCCCAGTGGCGTATCCAGTGGCGCGGGGGGGGGGGGACATGGCCCAGTGGTGGATCCAGGGAGGGGGGAGCATGCCCACCCCCAAAGCCTAGGGTTTTAGTGTGTTACCTTCCTTTATGTGGCACAATTGATTTAAATATTTATGTTAAAATTATTTAATTATACAAACAATAATATTGTATATTATCCAATATAATAAATATGTTTATTATTTAACAAAAATATGGTTTGCCGCCCCCCCCCAAAAAAGACCTTGAGTTTCCTGTGTTGCCTTCCTTTATTTGGCAAAAATGATTTAAATATTTGTGTTACAATTATGTAATTATTTAAACAATAATATTGTATAGTACCATACATATGCTACAGAAACAATGTACTAAAATAACAAATATGTTTATTATGTAACAAAAATCGATGATCCCTCCCCCCAAATGATCGGCTGGAGCCGCCCCTGCGTCACCGGAGTATTAATAAAATAGTTGCCTCGTGGCTCCAGAGCGAAGTCGCTCGCCTTTCACCCAAGGAGATCCGGGTTCGATTCTCGTCGATCTTATGTGAAATTTGTTCCACCAAAACGAGTCTACCTGCTTCACAAGGGCTAGTCCAACCCCTGTGTAGTGCCCCAAAACCTATCCACGTCCTCATTCCTTCCCAATTCTGGCCGCTGGGTAGTGACGTAGGGGCGCGCGGTGTGAGGCGCGTACGCGGAGGGATTTTGAGGGCCCTTGATGCTGGAAAAGTGGTTTTCAAATTGTGTGCCAGCCAGTCGTATGCTTATAAACTGGCGTAAATATGATTTTCATTGAAATCTTTGACATTTCAAAAATTGAAAAATTCTAACATTAATTCTTCGTAAAAGTTGGAATGTTTGTCTATCTGAATTTTGGTGTATGTTGCTTTTGGTTATATTTTTATTAATATTAGCTGTAGTTAATAAATTCACGAATTGTATCGTCGTGTGTGAATTACTTAACCTATCATAATATTATATTTTTCCAGTTATGATTCTAACTCATCTCATGTACACCTGAAGATTATTCCAGATCTAAGAGTTTAAACATTGTGACTACATGTACTAAATGTATAAACAATCTGAGCATGTTTTAATGTAGGTCTATATATGTATATATTGGTCAATATAAATTATTTTCGTAGATCTGTGTTCATTAAGTCTGTAAGAAAGAAAAAAAGGTTACTACAAAAGAAAGAAAAGAAAAAAAAAAACATCTGAAAAGTAGACTTTACAGGAACGCATGAAGGATTAATATTCCTTTGGTCTATTGTATATATAATTGTATGTATAATTTCCTAATCTTGCAACTTAGAGCATTAGTGGTGGGGGTGTGTGTGGGCGTGTGTGTGTGTGGGGGGTATGGGTGGGTGTGCACAACACACACCCACACAGTAATTTTCTCATTTCAGGAATCTTGTTCACAATTGTTTTATCTAACAAATGTAATTTTTCAATATCACAGTGTCTTCATGTTAATTATATATAAAAGTAAAAAAATAATTTAATTTAAATGATATATTCTCTCAGTTGTTGTCATTGTTGAGTTTTAATTCAAAATCATTAGCTGACTTTAGGTAGCAGTAATTAATTGTGCATACAATCACTTTTATTGAACTTAAATATGTTCAACACTAAATGTAACTAATATATTTCAGTTGTCATAGACATCTGATTAATGATTTATCTTTATTTTTGAAATTTAATATATACATACCTTGTTTTGCCTCTCATAGCCGTTTTCAAGCTGCATGGATTCTGTTCTACAAACACAGGTTTGTAAAACACCCTCCCTTAGACCCTACTCCCCACCAGTAGATTTACTTAGCATTATTTGATGAAAGTATACCTTATTTTGCAGCAATCTTCGTCGTTTGGTTCACGTTCTCTTATTACGTCCATCACCTGGCGAATGGGTCTCTCGATGCGTCAGGTTCACGTTTTTTCCTGATTTATGTTACTTGTGTTCTTTTGCATTGTTTTGTTTTTCTTGCATTGTATTGATCCTTAACATCCAATTAAGTGCATGATTGAGAAAAAATAATGTTTTGTTATTGTGTAGTTCTTTTTCATATCAACATTTCAAGTCCCATTAACTGCATGAATTACAATCTTTTTCACTAGTTTCTTTTCTTGGAATATGTAGAGGTGGTATGTCCCTTGTGTATCATAGGTGTTTTGGTAATTTCATTATCACATTCTGTAGCAAATTTTTGTAATATAGCACAATTAATAATTTAGTGGTGAAATATTAACTTATTATTTATTTGCAAAAGCAAGGACTTGAAATTATGTAGGTGCAGATGTATTTCATTTATATAATGGCTTGATGGGAGATTATTGAAGTTAAGTAGAAAATGTTTAAGGATTGTGTCACTGCCTGCTTCATTTTGACCGAATGTAGTGTTAAAAAATATTATCAGACTGTGTGCATCAGCATGTCATCATAATTTGTGATTTCATTTGTATGGTTGAAATTTGTATTTGTTCCAAATGTCATGCAATTAACAGAATGGGTTGCAAATAATGCTTGTTCAATGGAAGAAACATCAATTGAAATTTCCCAGAATACTTTTATAGTATTTCTACCTTTCAAACCATTCCAGGAAATAATTTTATTAATGAAACAAGAAAATTTCTTTGGTATTTAGAACTGCTTCTGCTTAGTGGGTTGCAGCACCATCGTGCTGTATCACATTATTGTTTATTGTTAGTGTGTTGAATTTTAGTAGCAAGTAACATTCTTTAGCTCAGGCTTAATTATTTTAATTTTGTTTTAAAAAATTAATGGAATTAATAGTACAATACCCTCAAGAGCTTAAACATTTTTTGTTGCAATTATTGGCAGAAGCTTAGCCCTATTCACAGAGCAGATCACTAGTATTTTATGAACTCTTTGTTTAATGAAACAATATTAAATATTGCCAATAAAAATTAAATAATTTATCAAATTGTATAGGGGTAAAAAACATTCATAAAATTAGAAGCAAAGAGGAAAATAAAATGTGGATCTCTGTTGCAGACATCTCAAGCAATTAGGACTGTTTCCTACAGATACAACTACTTGGTGGAAAGCTGGACTTGGCATTGCAGCAGCGACAGTAGTTGGTTTTCTAGTCGTAAAAGTTTTAAAGGCTGATAAGAGGTAGTTATCAGCTAAATGTACCTGTTTTCACTGTCACTACAGACTTACATTGGCCGGGAGTTCAACCTGTTAGATATAATCTGACAGTGGATAGGGACCTGCCGTGATACACTTGGGTGTATTTAGATTGTACAAAGCGAACTTTGTAGTGCAAGTGGCATGTGTTCAAACCAAATTATTTAAAGAAACCTTTATTGTAGTCATCAGTTTTGTACCACATGTTTGTATTATACCAATTGATCTTGAAAAGTATTACTAGTTACAAAGTACTGTTGGCAAGATGTAGAGTAGATCTTTTTATGTAATTGGCGTAAGTATTCAAATAGGAAGACTGGAAGATACTGGAGACACTGCAGTTTTTGCATTTAATGTAGTAGAATCTAAAAGATTTCATAATAAGGATATATTCTATTTTAGAAAACTAACAATTTTCTTTCATGAGCTGACTTTAAAGTTTTCAGAATTTAAAAATATCAAAAATATAAGTATGCATCTTTGAATAGTAAGAGAACGAAAGTTTGAAGCAAAGCTTATTCAAAAAGTTTACAATTTTCTGAGAATTTTGTGACTGAGTCAGCTGGCAAAATATATTCATCTCATTTCTGAAGCAGCAATCATTATGTGGGAAATTTTGTTATATAACAATATTTTTGTATTTGATGAACAATTATATCCAGAGATTTAGGTAATTTTTGGTATTGGGATGTTTATCATCTACAATAGTTTTTGTTCAAAGTAAAAATATTGTTTGACGTTGCACATCAGAAGGAAAGTACTGAAGTTAATTGTTTTTTTTTTTAAACTCAATTTGGTGTTAATGTATGATTGGAATATTTTTAACATGGCTGTGCAAAAATAAAATTAAGAGGAGCAGTCCCTTAATGTAGAATGTGTGTATTCGTGAAGAGTTAATTAACAAATAATAAGCTATTGAATTCAAATTCACAAAATAAAATGAATATTAAATTTACTGGTTATAAGTTATTTTAATGTTACTTGATTTTCCATTAACAAGTTCCAATCAGAAAACTGGATGAAATATATGTATGTATATTGTTCCCAGAGAAGACTGAAACTGAATAAAATCAATGCCTTTTGAGTTTCAATGGTGCATGTATTATTGAAAATATAGTTGTGAATTCTCACATGGAAGCCATATTAGTTTCTTCATTGACTTACAAAAACTTCTACATTTAAAAATTTGTGTACCATTTCAATACATGTTTGTTTTTACTCTAGATTTACTCCTTTCTTTTAAAACAATTCTGTGATTGCTATACAGTTTACATTTTTTGTAAATGTTGATAACTCATTGAGCAATATTTCTCTATACTTGAGTATTCTATATCCTACAATTTGAGCTGGTCTGTGTGTATATAAAAAATGTTTAAAATTGTACAAGAATTTATTATGCAATAAATCAAAATTAAAAGACAACCATTCCATTATACTGATTTGTGTAAACCTTTGGGTAATAAACCAAAGTTGCTTCATTGTAGATTAATACAAAAAATTCAGACAATGTAAGTTGGTTAAAAAGAATTCAACATTGAGTTAATATTTTTCCACTAATTGCTCTTCTGCTTCTTAGGGGAGGTAACTGCCAATTATTCATTTCTATTGAAAATGCCCCAATATTAAATTTAATAACACTACCACAATCAAGAATTTTGTTCACTTGCGACATGATCTAGCAAATAATTTTTGAGGAGACAAGTCCCAAATTTGTCAGAAACAGAAAGAGTTTTAGACAAGTTTTCCTTGAAAGTTTCAAATAGACCTAAACAAATTGTCAACTGCTGACGAAATAGGAAGAGGTTATATACAAAAACACTGACGTATGTTTTTCAATACATTGAAGAGACCACCATGGAACACAATAGAATTTCACTTTCACTCTACGCAATGAATTTACTAAAATTTCTGACAGTAAATAGATATTTACGATTACAGAAATAAAATACAATAAACATTCCCTTCTTGTAAGACCTATTTACACGAATTAGAATGATTTGTTAAATAATCTCTAAGTTTCTACACACCTATTACATTTGCCATTCTCATTCCCAAGAATCAAATGAGTATCAATCAAAAGTACATAATCATCTCATAAAATACATATTTAAATAGAAAAATTAGGTCATTTATTAGAACCCCAAACTAGTGACTAGTTTCAGTATTCCATGTTAACTTGTCAGTTACCACTGTCCTATTTGATGAACAGTGTACATAACTTTTTTAAACATTTTATTACAAACATTATTACATTTGAAAAATGTTGACAAATTTAACTAAAAGTCTATATATGAATAAGCTTCTCAAGTAAATATTTTTGTCAAAATTTCTTTGCATCTGAAATATTTTTCTGGATAGATAGGGTCTGGAACTTTCACAACCTTCATTTCCGTACTTTTACCAATTTATTATCATGTTACATTTGCATGTTTTTTTCCCCTTAATTTATTAAAGCAATAACTTTGTTTTTAAAGACTAATAGTAATTAAACATAGTTGTTGACATCAGAAATGTAAATATTACCTTCCTCTAAACATGAGTAATAAAATGGACTGTAACGCTACATAGATGGTAGTGCCACAACATTATCAATATTTTTAATTTCCTTACTGTATTATGTTTCAGAACTTGCATATTGTTGTAAGGTAGATACAATTACAGGAATTCCCAGATGCCGAGCTTATTTCAGATATCTTGTGAGAAGTTCCATGCCAAATGTCAACAATTGCTGGAATTCAGAAGACTGTAGAACAGTGGTTCCCAACAGGGTCAGTATGGACCCCTCAGGGGTCAGTGACGATCAAAGGATCGATTGGTGGTCAAAAGCTGAATGAATATACACCAGCAACAGATCAGTACAATCAAAATCCATCAAGTACAAAAATAAATAAATATATATAAACAAGCAGAGCTTGATTTATAAAATTGTAGGTACCGGAATGCTTCCTAAATTAATTATCAATTTAATAGGAATGGTTGTATATTTATAATTTAATTTAATAATATATTCCCAAGGTACCGGAATGCCATTTCGTCACGTTCCGACAGATTATTACAGTAGCAAAACAACAAAATATACACCCACCAAACCATTTTTTTGAAAATTGTTCATATTCTTTGTGCAATTGTTAAAAAGTCGCTTATGTGTAAATATTTGTGTTCTGATCACTTGTCATAAGATCAAAAGTTGAAGGGGACCTATGAAACAAATCATTCTTTTGAAAGAGGTCAATCCAAGTGAGATTGGGAATCTCTTGTTTAGTAGAACTGCTGAATGGTAATTGTTTTAACTAATAAGTTATGTATACATATATCATTTATAATTTGATAATATTTCATAGTACCTCAATCTATATTACTAATTTCCAATGTGCACAGAAATTGAAAGAAAACTACAGTTTTTGGCCATTTGAGTAGCGACTATGGTTTCATTAAATCCGGAAACCTGGGGAAATATACAAAAACATCTATCATCATAGTTTGTTCCAGAGTGTTTTTGCTGCTGTAACTCCCTAGTAGAGGACTAATAGATAACAATACATAGCCTGTGAATGTCTCTTAAAGTCTGGGAATTTAAAACTTTTTGCCGATATATGTGTTTAGATTCATACAGAATCAATCATTTCCTTTTAATTAGCCTTTTCAGTCACATACTCCAAGCACAGCTGATCAGTCATCTTTTAAATTTTGTAATGAAAAAAAATTGATGTCTTTTGGATTATCTGAAACTATCAACTCTGGTGACAAATAATAAGGCTCATTATCCTGTTTCCTTAGAACTTTTCTTTACCCCATGAAAATAAACAAATTTGAATTCCTCAGCTCAATGTAGTAAATTGTTACAATAAAGGAATAAGGAAGATGAGTTGCATTATTAGTGGTTGTTGATATCTGAAATTGGGATTTGGGACAAGAAGTTATCTTGGCTGCTCCTGAGAAGCCAGTTCAATGTTGTAATTTAGGAGAGAGGTTCCCATAACTATCTAAAGAAAGAATGATTATTACAAAAGCTAAGATGCCCAAGAGCACAAGGAACCATAATGGCAATAGTTGTATAGTATGATGGCATACAACACTTTCCTCAGAAACAGAGAAAATGGGAAATGAAACCCCATACATATAAACCCAACAAAATTATTGAACTAAATGTAATGTTGCTTTGAAATGCATCACAGTTCTCAAACTTATGATTTATAAGTTCAATTTACATTTCTATTGTCTACATTTTAAGAGATGAAGAAAAAAGACAAGTTAATACAAACCTATTTTTAAAAAATTGTTCCACACAGCTTCTGAATACCAATGTCTCTTCAGAGGACAAACATTTTCATGTAGTTGGAATCGATGTCATTCAAAAATATTTCTTACGGTGTCTTTTCAGAGCCTACAGATATTGTATAATTAATTTTATAAAATTTTGAGGTAAAAATATTAGTCAGAAAATAAAGGGTTATTAATGTCTCGCAAAATTCATCAAAAAAATTTTGATGAATTTTGTGATTTTATTTGGTTATAAAATCAAAATAAAATAAATCAAAAAATTAACTAGTCAAATCACAAATCTTTTGGCAGATTTTATTGAACTAAAAATTTTGTAGTTAAAATTTCGTAGCAACAACCATTTCGTAGTTAAAGGAAAACAGTGCACAATGAATGCTTTGTAACTTCCTCAGCATAGTCATTCTAAATAAAAAGAGTATGTAATATACAAACATTCTGGTGTGAATGGAGAGTCAATAATTAACATATTGACAAGCAATTATCCACAATACTTTACCTTAATTAAATAAATTTATTCTGAATGAATGAACACATTTATAAATAACTATGCTTCAAAACATTGATTTCATACATACAAAAAATGAACCAAAACGATTTCAAGATTAGTTGAAAGATTCATCACATTTACAACACACTTCAAATTTCTGATCTTCAGTTACCTTTGCATTAATGCTGCTATGAACATGGCTCGAAGTGTGTTCAGAATTGTTCGATTTTTTTAAAAATACAGTGCAAAATGTTCTGAATATATTGTCTTATATATAATTAAATATAGTACACTAACTTTTTCACACAAACTAAAATTTAAATTCTTTGTATTTCTTTGCTTGTTTGTTGTCTTGGTGTTGCTGTCTTTGTTTCCTCTTGTTTTTCTGTCGAGCAACATGATCTGCCAACATATCTGACAGATCCTCCTTTTGTAATTGAGATTGTTGCTCACGAATTTGCTGTTCATATCTCACTGCCATAGCATCAGTATCTACCAAGTCTAATTCAGATGGATCTAGAGCCAATTCGACTGTTCCTGAACCACCAACACTACGACCACCACTTGGAGTAACAGCAGCAGGAGGTGCAGCTGCATTAGTCATATCATAGATATGTGTGGACCCCATCATTGCAGCACCAACACGCTCTACACGTTTTTCAGGCAACACCTGATATAACACTGGTGTCTCATTACCTTCCATTTCACTTTCTATTTTACGTTTTCGAAGTTCAATAATTTCTGGGGTTTCCATTCCAGCTGGAATTGAAGTAATGCCAGAAGGAGTTATTAAACCTTCTGCAGGAGTCACTAATCCTGTTTCATCTTCCTTCTCAGCACCTTCTTCCTCTTCCTCCTCTTCCTCTTCACTTTCTTCTTCTGATTCAGATTCCAGTTCTCCCCATGCAGAACGATCAATCTCTTCTTCCTCTTGCACTGATTGGTAGTCAACAGTTGAAATGCCAAAAACATCACCATAAAGTGGTCGTCCTGTCTCATCAACAGGTGGTTTTCCCCATCCACCAGCATGATAACCAAAAGAACAACCTTCTGGTATAGGTGCATTCAAACCAGGAATCTTTAGGTTTGGATAAGAAGGGGGAGGTCCATATCTCTGCATGGCAATTAGCCATGGGGGAGGAACTTTATGAGCACTTGGTCCAACCGGCATGCCTAAGGCAGTTCTAAGCTCATCAGTTAAGTCTCCAGGTTTTTTCTCTTTGAGGCGTGTTTCAAATTCTTTTCCCTCGTAATACAGATCACCATGAATTGACATACGAGGTTTAGTTTGCCATTTGAAGAAGGCATCATGTAACTTTTGATAATCAATATCAATCTTTCCCAATTTTGGTCTAGCACGTTCTCTCATTTTTGCTTTCAACGTTCGTTGGTCTTCTTTCTCTTGCAAAGCAGCCCTCATTTCCATAATGCCAGTTTTCTTTATAAAATCAGGCAAATCAAATGGAGGTTTCTCAATACCTCGCTTTCCCTGTAAATATTTTCTTTTAAAGCACCAATGCCGAGGGACAGGTACAGTGTTACGATGTGCTTTTAACTGCACAAGCAATTTGGGATCACGGGCAGTAACATCATGCATTTCCACAACATCAGGCCGACTAACTAACTGCTTCAATTCTGCAACACTCAATCTAGTCAGTTTCTTCAATTTGCGCTTTGAAAGTTTTGTTTTTTCTTCTTCTTTTTTCCCTTCTTCTTCCTCTTCATCTTCTACTTCAACATCTATTTTGGGAACTTTCTTCAAGTCTAACTCTTTTAAAGGTTCTTTTGGAGTAGCGTCCTTTGATCCATCATCTGTTTTCTCTGGTTCTGCAATACGGAATGCCTCAAATATTCTAGCAAATTGACGGTATATGGGATCCAGTTCATTAGCAGTAATTTGTTCCTGAACATACTCTACTTCTACTTCTGGTTCCTTTTCTTCATTCTTAGATTTTTCTTTCTCTTTGATTTCATTTTCTTTTTGCTTTAATAATTCTTGCTGCCTGGTCTTTGCACGTTTCTTACGCTTCTTCTTACGTTTATTTTTACTCTGTCGCTCTTGTGCAGGTTGGGAAGGTTTTCCATCCTGTTGCTGTTGCTGCTGCTGTTGTTGTTGTTGAGGTTGAAGTGGTTGTTTTTGTTGCTGCTGAGTTTGCTCTTCTTCTTCTTCATCTTCCATATCATAAATATTTTCAAGACCACCTCGACTAATTACTGGTGGAGGAGGCTCAATTAATTCACTCTCTTTTGCTTCAGTAATTTGATCAGGCTGAACACCAATCTGTTTAGCACGCTCTGTTTTAAAGGCAAGGGCTTGTTCTAATGCTTGGGGAAGCTTTACCTCTTTAACTTCTACAGGAGGATCAACTTTAAGCGATAACAATGATGGCAACTTACGGTCTGGAGTGTCATCTTCAGGATCAACACCCGGTGGACCCAAACCAGGAGGCCCCATAGATTCCATCCCAGGAGGAGGTGGCATTGCCACAGATGGGGGAGGGACAGTGAGCTGAGGAGGAGGTTGTCCTAACATAGGAGCTGGGATAGCTCCAGGTGGCGGAGCAGACATGTCAATACCAGGAGGTATCATTCCTGGTGCTGGAGATGGCACAGTCACCCCAGGAGGAGGAGGAGGCAGAACTGCGGGTGAAGGTCCTGGAGGAGGGCCACCCATTCTCTGGCGCATCATATCATCTTCTCTTTGCTTTTCCATCAGTGCTTCTTGTTGCAACCGGTATAACTCCTCTTCTTGGCGACGCTGAATCATTTGACGTTCCTGTTCCTCTCGCTGCTTTTCAACAAGGGCAGTCTGCTGAAGCCTCAGCAATTCCTCTTGCCTCTGTTGTTCTATCATCATTTGTTGTTGTTGAATTCTATGCTGAAGGTTGGGATCGGACATTTCAGCATTTTCTTGATTTTCTTCCATGGTTTCACTATATTTCTAAGAGATACAAATGTTTAAAAAAATCCGGTATTCACGGGATAAACATTTACCGGTCTTTTCACTGATCATACATGTCTACTTTTCACAATAACAAGAAACACTTACAATACACAGCACTAAACGCGCTTTTTGTGCATCATAACCTGATCGTATCAATACCAGCCATATTCGTTTCATCATGATTGCCAACTCAGTATTATGTGCAATATTTATCTTTGAGGCAGAATTATTTTAAAAAATACCTTTATTTAATTATTATTTATGTACAAAATTGTATTACTTTGTTTCTAGGTTATTGAAGATTATAAGGCACGAAAAAATTTGACATTTTAACGAAAGCGAGTCATATTTATATTATAGAGTTGGCTTCACTAGAACATGACGTCACATCGAAAAATCTCCATTTCCTTTTCCGTGAAATTGTGTTGGTGCCTCATCGGAGCGAGGTGGTGGATACAATAAATCGGAGGTAATCGAATTTATTATTCAACCTTTATTTTTAATTTTGTATTATAATGTAAAACTATGTTTTATTTCAGTTATTTTCGTCCCTTTGAGTCGGTGAAATGAATTCTAAAATTATGGAGCATATGTGTTCCATGTTTACGCGTCGTAACCCTAATTTTTGAGAGCAAGTTTTCATTCTTTCTGGAAATCCATGTTTTGCTTATATTATAAAGAGGATGTTAAGTTATTATACGAATTCATCACAATTTTGCATCGTGTAACTTAAGTTCCTTTGGTTTTCATTGTTCATTCGCACTCGACACATGCTTCTTATTTTGAATATTTGTACGGATATATACTAACTCTTTAGTATCTAATTCTAACCATTTCTACAGTTTCTCCTTATATTACAATATTGTACTTTTATTAAAGCATATTTATTTACCTTGCAGCCATGGTGCGTATGAATGTATTGAGTGATGCACTAACGTCCATCAATAATGCAGAAAAACGTGGCAAAAGACAGGTCTTAATTAGACCATGTTCTAAAGTCATAGTTAAATTCCTTACTGTAATGATGAAACATGGTAAGTATCAATTCTTCTGTGGAATTTTTCAAAGTGTTAAAACAGTAACATTGATGCTTTAGTTTTTGTTACCAGGTTTGTTACATGTTATTAGTAAATAAAATTGCACGCTCATATTCAAGAGAAAAGTATGAGGAGAAAAAGTAGCTTAAAGGAAGGCATTGAGTTACATCAATGATCGGTTTCAAAATTCAACTCAAAATGCCAAGTTTTGCTGCCTTTTTGAAGTTTATTATTGCTTTGAAAAGGTCATTTACTGAGCTTAAATTTTATGTTTTTGACATAAGTCCAAAATTAATAATAAATTTTAATTTTTAGTGATGTAGCTGTTGTTTTGAGAGCAATATTAAACTTATGAGCAATATCTTGGAACTGGCCTGTTGATATAATAGTGTGATAGAATATCGGCATGTGGAAATCTGAAACCCTTCTCTAATATTTTAAAATTGATTGAATCTTTGAGTGTAAGCAAATCAGTTTAAAGTTGTTTATATTCTCTTTTCAAAGGATACATTGGTGAATTTGAAATTGTTGATGATCATCGTGCTGGAAAAATAGTTGTTAATCTGACTGGTAGACTGAACAAGTGTGGTGTGATTTCACCAAGATTTGACGTTCCCATTAACGACATTGAAAAGTGGACAAATAATCTTCTTCCGTCTCGTCAATTTGGGTACGTATGTTTTTGTGTGCATGAAATATGCAGAGTAACTCTGAGATTACATTAATTGTTACCTGGTAGTCTGTAAATAAATCACTTAATTCTATTAATAGAATTTTAATTACTATTGAGAATTGTAAGGTGCACATATTGCTCTCTCTGCTCTTAGTGTGTTCATATGTGGAAGTTAAATACAATACTTGTAGATTAGATTTGAGATAATCAAGGTTAGTTGTAGAACTCTTTCACTGCACCTAAACTTCTGTAATAATTTACTTATCAATGAATGAAATGTTACTGCAAGCAGAATAATATTGAATATATACATTATATGCTAAAGAACGGTTTGCTGAACTCCTTCATGCTTTGCTACATATCAGTAAGCTGAAGGCTGGAGCATGTTAGCATAATATATCCCTAAGTCTGTTCAATGCATAATTTCACACTTTTTACTGAAAAATACTATTGTAATGAATTAAGACAACATTCTCATATAAATTACAAAGTAAAAGGTTCCTGCCACTTTTAGCTTTCTTTCACTGCCATGAGAATGTTGTGCAGTATATAACAAGGCATAATATAGAATAAATACAAAATAATTAATCAAATTGAAAATGTCGTTGAATGGCAGTTGTGCAGATAACCCTGATACTGCAGAGATATGTACAAACCTTGACATTTTTTAGACTATTTGTCAACTACTCTCTTTCCTCAGTTTTTGGTGAAAACTCACTTCTGTCCCACCCTCTTGCCCTCACTATTTATTAAACAAAAATTATTACTTCAATTTTTATGTATAATAGTGTAATAAGTAGGAACACCGAAGGAAAAAAAGCAGTCAACACAGCTGGAGACTAACAGTTGGGAAACTGTCATTAGTAGGGAGTGGATTTTTATGCCCTAAAAAATATTGAAATATGCTTTTAAAAATATGCATTTATGACCTAAAAAAATCTGAAATATGCCCTTTAATTTACACTTAAAATTAACAATATTTCATTTTTCTGGAAATCTGTCTTGATAAAATTCTTGGAATAAAAATGAAAATTCGCTTGGAATGAAAAGATATATTTTTTGTGCAAATGTAATATAATCCGCACTACTTCACAAGAGAAATAATCGAAGTAAATATTCACCTTAGTGCAGTACATTGTATGCCTTGTTGAATTTCTTCTGACTAGTCTAAAAAATATGTTCTCAAGAACTATCCCACATTTTCACAAGTATTTTATCTACTGAAAACACAAAGACGAAACTGTGACTTGCTCTTTCAAGTCAATGAATGCTCTCAATTACATCAGATTCTTTGCAAAAATGAAACTTTTTATAGATTAGTCTGATCTCTAACTATATATGCAAAATATGTGCCTATAATTACATGAATATGCACCAACAGGAAAAATTGGCCAAATATACACAAATATGCACTAACATCTTAATCTATATAGCATCATATTCTAACCAAACATCAAGAAATTTCACTTAGCTATGCCCAGAACCAACGGACAAAAATATGGAAAATCACAGAAATCTGCACCCTAGTCATTAGGAAAGAGACTGGACAAGCAAACAAGCTTGCAAGCTTGGGTAAGGGAAGGGGAGTGCAAAAGGGCAGTGCTTTCCTGAGAAGCACGTATGTACCAGCAAAAGAAATTACCATCGTAATCTGTGCCTGTGACTAGTAAATTCTGCATTATTATAGTCGAAGTAGAAGAACAAAATTAGTCATTAGTAAAAATACATCGGCCAAGAGCCATCGATGTTTTAAAGTTGCTTAGGTATCCTCTAACCTTCAATTTGTGTGCAACAATTTAACAATTGCCCAGCACATTCATGTATAATTAAAATTTATTTGCCAAGTTTAAAAAACTGCTCTAAGTGTGAAATTCATGAAAAAATGAAGGAAATACCAGGATTTCAAAATCATTTCAGGCAATGGATAGTAGTCTGCTTGAAGGTAATACAAAACAGCATTCGTTTATTTGAACACAAATCCAGTGGTACTGTTGGTTACTATTTCATATTTTAATTTTTACAAATTTGTGAATATGGGAATTTTTCATGCGCGAACAAAATATTGAAAGCATAAAAACCTTTATCCCAAACCATCGACGTTTTCAAAACATCAGTGTCGCATCCCTAGTTGCAACTAATTCATTATTTTGGGTTTCTTCTAGCAGAACCTTGTAATCTTGCAATTAACATGATTTACCACCGTTCCACAAAGTGGATTTCCTTTTAATTATTTTCATAACATTCTTGCATGTGATGAAGTTGCGTGACTGACAGTGTGTGATTAACATAAGAGCATTTTATCTGTCTGATGCAGAATGTTTCTAATTTTTAATGTAGGATATTCCTACACATGCATGTGTGTCTGTGGCACACCAACTATTCAGAGTTTTGATTACATTCTTGTTATGAGTATTGTTAAATTACAGTTCTATTTCAAATTTCTACTTCTTACTTTCACACACACACACACTCACTCTTTCTCATTTTCTTTCTTTCTTTTCTTTTTTCTTCTTTCACATAACGTTTCATTGTAAATCTTTTTTATTTTTAACATGTGTCCATAGTTCTGCATATGATGATTTAAACATTACTGATTAATCTGATGTTTCTATACGAGCTTTTTAACTCTGATGCAGAATGTGTCAAATCATCATTGTGATGATTAGTTTTAGGTCAAATGAGTTGATAGAAACATCTGAATTTCACTTCAACGTAGTATATTCTCCGTGTGAACCTAGTATTCTCGCAATTAATTTGTATTATTTGCTGACAATGGACAATGTGCCGTGTAATACTTTTCATAACGTTCTTGCATGTGATGAACTTACATAACTGACAATGTGTGATTTACTTAAGAGCTTTTTAACCGTCTGATGCAGAATGTTTTTAGTTTTTATTGTAGAACATTTACATAAGTGTGCACATTCCCAAACACCATTCAGAATTTTTATTACTTCTTTGACACAAGTATTGTTAATTTGGAGGGTATTTGTGCATATTTCAATTGTCTGCTCGATACTTTCATATCTTTTTTTTAAAACCTTACCTTTACATTCTGTTTTCTCTTAGCCTTATTGATGTTATGCAGAAAGAATGGAAACTAATAAAATGAAAAACATTGTAAAATGTGTAATTTATTTACTATGGTTTCTTAGAGTAATTTCAGATGTATTTCTGCATATGATGACTTATACATTACTGATTGATGTAAAGTGATGTTACAATACGAGCTTTTTAACACTGATGCAGAATATATCTAATTTTCTTCATGATTCATTTTAGTTCAAATGTGTTGACAGAAACTTCCAAATTTCACTGCAACATAGCAACGCTGTGTGAACCTGGTAGTCTTGCAATTTAATTTACCTATGATGCACAATGTGGATTTTATTGTTATTATTTCCATAACTTTCTTGCATGTGATGAACTTGCATAACTGACAATATGTGATTTACTTAGGAGCTTTTTTAACCATCTGATGCAGAATATTTTTAATTTTTAATGTAGGATATTCACACCTCGCATGTGAGAGTGTGCATGTGCACACACACACATTCAGAATTTTTAGGTACTTTCTTGATATCAGTATTATTAATTTATAGTTGTATTTCAAATTTCTACTCATTACTTTCACTTTTTTGACATCCTTACCTTTGCATTCTATTTTCTCTTAGCCTTGTTGACATCATGCATACTAACAACTTCACATTGTAAAATGAGTTTTTTATTTCACAATGATTTTCTCAAAATAATTTTAAATATATAGTTCTGCATATGATGACTTAAACATTACTGACTGATGTGATGTTATTTTTTAAAGCGAGCTTTTTAACACTGATGCAGAACGTATCAACCCTTCTTCACAATGATTCGTATTAGACTTGTTGATAGAAACTTGAGAATTTCACTGCATCTTAGTTTTAACCTTGTGTGAACCTGGTAATCTTGCAATTTAGTTAGTGTCATTTACTTACGATGCGCAATGTGAATTTCCTTGTAATTAGTCAACTCCAGTTATAGTGAACTTCTGGGGCAGTGGTATCAAGGTCTTCTAGTCTCAGTGGCATGCATCATGGCACTGTAGCACACCACGAGATTCTCTGCGGAACTAGTGTCAGGAAAGAAATTAAATGGTCACATTTAATCATCATTAAATCATTTAATCATAATTAAATCATCATTTAATTTTAAATGCCAACGACATTTCACCACTTAACCAATATTCAGGAAAGAAAGCTGAAAATTTCAATATTTTTGTCTTCTTTTGTTTATTTATTGTTTGGGTGGTGGGGGGCAGTGTGTGTGTCTATTTACATGTACTGGAAAACTTCACATTGAAAATGAGTAATTTATTTACCAGTGGTTTTCTCAGCCATATCACAGATCTATTTCTGCATATGATGACTTAAACATTTCTGATTGAAGTGATGTTATGTTACAATACAATATTTTTTAACACTAATGCAGAATGTTTGTAATCATCTGCTCATTGATTCATTTTAGATCAAATATGTTGATAGAACATTCAAATTCCTCTGTGTTAACCCAGTAATCTCGCATTTCAGCTTATATACCCATGATGCATGATGTAACTTCCGTTGCAATTATCTTAATAACATTCTAGCATGTGATGAACTTGCATAACTGACTATGTGTGATTTATTTAAGAGCTTTTTAACCGTCTGATGCGGAATGTTTTTAATGTGGGCTATTGACGTGTGTGTGTGTACACACCCACCCACACCATTACTTTCTTGATATCAGTATTGTTAATTTGTAGTTGTATATATTTCAAAATTTTACTGGTTACTTGAACTACTCCATTTTTTACATCCTTTTCTTTTGATTTTATTTTCTCTCAGCATTATTTGCGTGATGCATGAAGACTAAAAACATCCATATTGCCAGATGAATAATTTATTTCCCAATCTTTTTCTCAGTGAAATCTCATAACAGTTCTGCAAATGATGACTTAAACATTGCTGATTGATGTGATGTGTCAATACGAGCTTTTTAACACTGATGCAGAATGTATCAAATCTTCACAGGGGTTTGTTTTATTAATTGTTACAAGAGGCAAATGCTCAATCCAATTTTTTTTTAATTTAATGGAATTAGTCTCAATAACTCAACTGACACTTCAAAATTTGTACAAAAGGAAAATATCATTTTCTTTTTAGTCTGTTGTCTCATATTTCACAAGTACATGTCAAGATCAGTTGATATGTTGAGAGAATTGTTATTAGCAAATCTCATCATGCGACAAAGTGGCCATTATAAAGATTTGTTCTCGCACAAGGAAGTAGAGAATGAAAAAAATGGTTTAATGCTCTTAAAGGATTTTCCATACTGTTTTGTTGTAGTTCTACACTATCAGTTTGCCCATTACATAATCCATAAAGTACAAAAATATCATGTTATTAGTCAAATGTATTGATAGAAAACCTCATAATTTCACTTCAACATATCAACCTTGTGTGAACCTGGTAAACTTGTAGTTGAATTTGAGGTGTTTACCCACAATGCAAGATGTGGGTTTCATAGTAATTATTTTAATAACATACTGGCATTACATTGATGCGGATTGTATTAAATCTATTTGTTGATATATTGTATTTATAATGCTTCATTTCACTTCCAAAGTGAAATTAACCCATGACGCCAAATTATGTTATTGGCATATTGACACTCCTAATTATGTGAATAACAGTCCTGTAGGTGATATAGTGTAACTGACTTGTGTTTTTTGATCATGAACTTTTCAACCATCCCTGATGCAGAATGTTTTTAATAATCTGTTTCAGTGTCCGTTTCTCACAAACTTGTCTTGGCATTTGTATCCTTAAGTGGGAAAGGAAATGGAATGATTTTCTGTAATTGTTGAATATTATTTTGTAATTCTTGCCTTTTAGATTTTATACTTATAGAATTAATTTACTTCATACAGCCTTTTAATATTTAAAAGGGTCAAATTTTTAGAAATTTGGAAAGATTATTGAATCCAATGCATCTAAATGCTGTAGGAAGTATATATTCATTCAAGATAGTCATAAAGCAACAAAATAATTTTTAAGGGTGCCAATGAAGTCTTTCGTTGGTTGATTTTGAAGTGGAGGGATTACTAGCAATAGTAGAAAACAAGTTGAGAGTAGAGTTTATTTTATAAACGAATAATAACTATAAACAACAATAATTTTAAGTATCTTCATTGCATTTTGTCATGACAATTAATTTGCCTTCCTGATTGAAGAACCAGAAAAGAGGGTTCTTTCTTGGTGAAAGATCAGGTATATTAAATATCCTCTTAAATCACAGTAGACGTGGATTCTTCTAGATTACTGTACCTGTCGGAGTAGACAATTCAGTCTCTTTATATTTTCCATCCGCCTTTCTTGATCCAGAATGTTATTTATATCAACTTTGTTGTATAAATTCGGTGTCCATTTATTTATTTTACTTTCCCTGTATACGTACGTATATACGGAGTAACATGAGTTGTATAGGGAAAGTTATGTAATGCTGCGCGAAAAAACGGCGTATTTTTGGCAGGAAAAAAAATTTTTAGAAATTTGGAAAGATTATTGAATCCATGCATCTAAATGCTGTAGGAAATATATACTCATTCAAGATAGTCATAAAGCAACGAAATAATTTTTAAGGGTGCCAATGAAGTCTTTCGTTGGTTGATTTTGAAGTGGAGGGATTACTAGCATTAGTAGAAAACAAGTTGAGTGTAGAGTTTATTTTATAAACGAATAATAACTATAAACAACAATAATTTTAAGTATCTTCATTGCATTTTGTCATGACAATTAATTTGCCTTCCTGATTGAACAACCAGAAAAGAGGGTTCTTTCTTGGTGAAAGATCAGGTATATTAAATATCCTCTTAAAACACAGTAGTCGTGGATTCTTCTAGATTACTGTACCTGTCGGAGTAGACAATTTAGTCTCTTTATATTTTCCATCCGCCTTTCTTGATCCACACGTTAATAATAATTTAAGAACAATAATTTTAAGTATGTTTTTATATAATAATAAGAACAATAATTTTAAGTATCTTCATTGCATTTTGTCATGACAATTAATTTGCCTTCCTGATTGAACAACCAGGAAAGAGGGTTCTTTCTTGGTGAAAGATCAGGTATATTAAATATCCTCTTAAAACACAGTAGTCGTGGATTCTTCTAGATTACTGTACCTGTCGGAGTAGACAATTTAGTCTCTTTATATTTACCATCCGCCTTTCTTGATCCAGAACGTTATTTATATCAACTTTGTTGTATAAATTCGGTGTCCATTTATTTATTTTACTTTCCCTGTATACTTACGTTTATACGGAGTAACATAAGTAGTATAGGGAATGTTGTTATGCTGCGTGAAAAAACGCCTTATTTTTGGCAAGAAAAAAAATTTTTAGAAATTTGGAAAGATTATTGAATCCAATGCATCTGAATGCTGTAGGAAGTATATACTCATTCAAGATAGTCATAAAGCAACGAAATAATTTTTAAGGGTGCCAATGAAGTCATTCGTTGGTTGATTTTGAAGTGGAGGGATTACTAGCATTAGTAGAAAACAAGTTGAGAGTAGAGTTTATTTTATAAACGAATAATAACTATAAACAACAATAATTTTATGTATCTTCATTGCATTTTGTCATGACAATTAATTTGCCTTCCTGATTGAAGAACCAGAAAAGAGGGTTCTTTCTTGGTGAAAGATCAGGTATATTAAATATCCTCTTAAATCACAGTTGACGTGGATTCTTCTAGATTACTGTACCTGTCGGAGTAGACAATTTAGTCTCTTTATATTTTCCATCCGCCTTTCTCGATTCAGAACGTTATTTATATCAACTTTGTTGTATAAATTTGCTGTCCATTAATTTATTTTACTTTCCCTGTATATGTACGTATATACGGAGTAACATAAGTAGTATAGGGAAAGTTATGTAATGCTGCGCGAAAAAACTGCGTATATTTGGCAGGAAAAAAAATCATTGCTGGACCCTGATAACGAAAAACTGGATAAATCCAGTTGCTAAATTAAGAGAAATAATCCTTAGCACATGGTGTAGCCAGAATCCCTCTTGTGGGTCCTTGATACCAAAAAAACAATTGAAAGCAAAACGTTTCTGTGAACACTACTAGCCCCTAAACCATACATAGGATTTTCTTCAAATTGAAGAAACCACTGTCGATCTGGCTTGAGTCGAAGCTTTGAGATTTTGAAAAAGATTTTATAAAATTTGTGGGTATGTTACAAGAAGCCCTCCAGACATTTTCAAAATTCTCAATAACCATCCCAAATTTTTTCTTAAAATATCTTGTAAGAATAGGGTAAAATAATTAGAGATGGCATTGGTCCTAATTTTATGTTTAACTGTGAATTTTGGAAAATTGCAAAAGTTTGAATTTTATTTGGTGTCTTCCTACAACTACAAAATTGCAGATAGAAATTTTTCCTTCAAATAAAATTTGTTTTTCATAGTAGTGAAATTTCTATTAGTCATTTAATTTACAAGCATGTATAACTTATAGAAATGTTGTTTGAACATTATACAAATATCAAGGAAGAAAGTGTGAAATAATAAAATTAAAATACAAAATGAAGATGAAGCAATGCATCTAAATGATATATAAACGATGATATATGTCTCTTAACCAAGTTCTTCACATCCCAAGTTCAAAATGTAATGCTCAATGCCAGGCAGGGTACATATGTACCCCACACGAATATAGTGGAAGATTGCTTTGAAATAGGATATAACTAACTCACATACGAACATTTTGACCTGTTAATATGTAATAAGACTAATTTAATAGAGTGAATCAAATTTTATTACTGTTTCTATTTTAATACTGACACTTCTGTTTTAGAGTATTTATGCATACTTTATTGTTTTAGTGCCAGAATGTTTATTTCATGCACATGACGAACACTTAGCACCATCTTGTCCTCGTTCTGTTTCTCATGCATAGTGTGCTTCTTTCAACTTAGGCTCATAATGTACAGGAAGTGCAGAGCTCACCACTTCCTCTCCAAGCAAATCTTTTATTACAACCCATATTGTTTTTTCAGTCAATTCTTAGTTTTTTCAGTCTCTGCTCAACTTATGTTTCAATAAGTTCTTGCCTGTTGTCAAACATTAATTTTCTCTTTTTACATTTTATCTGTTATAAGTTGCCTCCACATTGTCCTTTGGAATGCAAAAATACACAAACCACGAACATATATTCACTAGTACAGATAGACTGGCATGATGATTCAAATGCGTCACTGGAAACTAGCAGACACGTTTCAGTAATGCCACTTTCATTTGAATCAAAAGATTGTCATGCCAATCCAAGAAGTATAATGTTCCAAATGATTCATAGGAATAAAAATTGGTTATGCGCAATACCAAGTGGGATACAAATGAACCCCAGTTGAGAGTTGATTTTAGTAAGTACACATAAAACACTGTGAATTGATTACATTCATTAATATGTCATTGTCAGTTGAAGTATTTTGGGCAATGTAATGAAATTCAATAATTCATATTAAGCGCAACATGTACGAGAAGATAAAAGTAAGATGAGTGTACTCACGTACTCCACTTGGTATGTGGAGGGTTAATGGAAATGTTTTTCCAGAAGCATTAGTTACCACTTACATCAGGTTTCACTGTGTATTATACACTTTGTCAAAACATAGTTAAGATTGTTCATGATGAATGTCCCTATCTGTGTAAATTTCCCCATTGAGGATTGCCTCAATACATAATTATTAACAGAAAAAAAATTGAATTTGCTTTTTGACTTGACATACACTGGATATGAAATGTTATGCAAACTTGGAAACACTCATAATTGGACTTGTCTACATTATTCTCTTCCTATATTTTGACAATTTTTCAAAAAATTGAGCAAAATACAAATATGCTGTGAAACAGTTTTTTCTTCCATCAATCTTGCGTGTGCATGCGCACACACACTCTCTCTCAAGGCATTGGTTTTCAGTGCTGTAATGGAGGATGGATATTTATTAAAAATATTACTTCACCACAATTAGTATTAGTTTATGTAATTTCTTTCAAGAATATTAAAGCTTCTGCTCCAATTTTTCTTGCAGAACTAGGATTATGTTGTCTTATGATGCTACAGATTGTTGTCAAATATTGTCAGTTTTTGTATTATACTGGGATTAGTTTATTATGCAAGACTCCAGAATAGCATGGGTATTTGTTTGTAGTGTTTTTCTTCCTCGTAAGAAAGGAGTTCGGTTAAAGGTACCTTCTTTAGCTCATATTTTCTGTTGAATCTGGAGCCCAAAATTCTTATTTATTTTTGTGATTACTTGGCAATTTCAAGATATTCTTATTTATTTATTTATTTTTTGTTATAGGTATGTTGTCCTCACAACCAGTGGGGGAATAATGGATCATGAGGAAGCAAGAAGAAAGCATCTTGGAGGGAAAATTCTGGGATTTTTCTTTTAATATATAATGGATTGTCTGTTCAATAAATAAAATTAAAAGATGTTTGAATTTCCTTCTCTCTCCAGACCTTATTCCCTTATGACATAAAAATGTACTTTTTTATTTTGTGTGCTCATGCGCATGTTCTGTGGATGCAGTATTTTTTATAGTCTGAAGAGAAATAATTAAAATACACTTTAGTTTCAGTCCTGGAAGTAACTCACTCTTACTATTTTTGTTTCTCCTTTACGTTCTCTGCCATAACTGAAATGTTAATTTTAATACAAAAAATTGAATTCTTAATTTAATTTTTAATAGGAAAGAAATTATGTAATGTGAAGGGGAAAGAAAGACTGGTCAAGCAAAATAGGCTTGTAAGCTCTCTGAGGGGGAGGGCGAGTACAGAAGTCACTTGCATTGCTATTCCGAGAAGAGTTGCATGCACAATAGCCCAAGAAATTACCAGAGTAGTAGGCTGTGCCTGATGATGTGAATATAATGCATTAATGGTCACAGAAGAAAAAATTCAGCTGAAGGTCATCTTAGTTTGATAATTGATTACTAGTTTCAACACTTGAAACCGGTTAAATTCCTTTTTGACAACCTGTAAACGGCATTAGGATCGCATTAGCAGCATTTGTGAATTTGAAGTGTAACTGCTTACTGATTTTTGGTTTCAACTAACAGAATTGGAAGTTGGCTGACTTTGATGATGCGAAAAGTAAACATTGAGTGAGAAACATAAGTGAGAATTGTTATTGTGCCTGTCTTATTCATTCAGAACATTGCAATCCCTTTTAGAACTTGCTTGGCATGAACGTTATTTTTCTTGGGAAATTATTATATTGAAAATATTCAATAACAATGCAACTTCATCCTAGGGGACATGTTTGCTTCTGCAATTGATACTTTAGAAAATTGACAACCTTGAAAAATCAATCTTTAAAAATTGTCTTTACTTAATTGGATGACTTGAATTAAGAGAGAGAGAAAGAAGATGCTTCTGAAGTTTTAACAAACCTGGGATATGGCTAAGTTTCAATGTAAAGTTCCAAGATTGCCTTAGTTATAATCACTCGATTTTAGAAGAAAGTGAATAGTGCTGGGTTTGAAACGTGCCCCCTTCAGATATGAAACTGTAATGGTTTGGTTTTAGTAAAGCTAATTTTGGATTACTTTTGCTCTTGCTGTTTGGTGGTAGAGCTATTTCCACTTCAATGGTATTAAGACATTAAAAATTCCTATCAAGGTGGGCAAGTTCTATTTGGCTAAGAGCAAAGGAAAAGGTTGAGGTACTTATTGGGAGTAATTTTCAGTGAAGATAGTTACAATGATCAATGAACCATTATATACTATGCTAATACTTAGCTCTTGTGTCACAGGTATTTCTTAGATATGGTATTTCATTGATTTTAAATTTTTTTAAAGATTTTATTGCCAAAGCCTTGCTTTAGGTCCATGTAGGGGGCTAGTTTTCATGCTTTTGTCCCCAATTCTACAGTAAATGTTATTCCATTTTTCACAACTGTTACTGCAGAATCAAATTCTGAAAAGCTGAAAGTTTGTTAACTGTTGGTTTTTCCTCATTTTAAAAGTGGTTTTTCGTTAAAGTTCAAATTTCAATATATTTTGTATGTACAATTCTGACATTCTACTCTTTGTGGAACAAAAATTTCGAGAGAAAAATGTAAGACTTAATTTTTTTTTTAAAGATAATGCTGCAAGCGCCTTGGAATTTATCTTCGAATTTTCAAAATGTGAGTGAATGCTTTCAAAAATGAATTTTCATAAATAGAAGAATTCGCATTCTGAAAAAGAAAAAATGTTTTAAAAAATTGCTGATATTTCAACGTTTCTGAGGTAGTAAGATAGAGATAATTATGCATGGATTATTCATCTCGGGTCCAAATTCTTTCTAATGGCAGAATTTCATAAGGGCATACATCTTCAGGTTAAAAGCACAATATGCCATTTACTTATTCCCCTGACAGGCTACTTGATATTTCTTGGCTGTTATCGATAATTCTCAATTTTAGATGCTAATAAACTTTATCTCCAAACCTATTCCAAAAATGTTTGTTCCTCAGTTCAGATTGTGAAATTTGTGTGTTTAATGATATTTGTTACATTGTGAAGAAAAATGATGTAGCTCAATTTTTTTGGCTTCTTCAGTTGATAGTTACACCTCATCAATAGGATGTTAAGCATATTTTAAATGTAATTGTTGCTAATTAAATTCAGATATTTTATGATTTAGCTTTAATATTATAATATGTATTAAATGTTTGCTGTTTAGTCTTTGAAGAATTATTAGAATTTTAAAGCAACCAATAGATCGGATGAAAGAGTGAAAAAGGAAGATAATCAAAGATTGGTCTCTTCAAACATTAAAATAATGATTATTTTATTCCAGAGAATTCAACTTGATGAAAATTTTAATATATTTTTGTTATTACGTTGCATTCTTTTATCTTGCTAGTTCACTTTAAAATAAAATACAACATGAGTAAGGCAAAATCAACTAGAAAATTTAAAGGTAAAATCTCACTACCGCCAAAAATTCCAGATTAATTTGAAAATTAAAATTAAAAACATTCTGTAACTGCCAGAATTGTGCTAATGAAATCACAAAATGTGGCTGAAATAGTATCATTGAAGATATGAGTATTTGTATTGCAGGTTATGTATCAAATGTGTGCTCAGTTACAGTTTATATGAAGTGTAGCAAAATATATGCAAACTGACTTTTTTTATTAGGAATTTCTTAAATCATTCTCAATGCTGATGAAACTGGTGTTATGGAAGATATGAGTTTTGTAAATGAGCAATTCTTTTCAGGATGGGTAAAAATATTAAATAGCAACATAATGTATTACATTAAAAATAATTGAAAATCATTTTTATTTTTAAAAATGTAGTACATCTCAATTTCTGTTCAACTAATCATTTCGATACTCCAAAACAATACATTGTGTTGTAACAATATACAATGATTCATTTCATGTGTGATTACACAACAATTAACACAAAAAATTTGTTGAGTTTCTTCCATACATTTATAACAGCAGTAACATTTTATGTAGATTTTATTAGTAAAGTACCGCACGTTGATATAAGAATTTCTTTTCATTCATTTACAAACAAAATGTAAACAGCATCCTGCACAATATGGAAATTACATGCAAGTAAATAGAAGTATCTCAATACTTGTGAACAAAAATATGTTACACTTGCAGTATTGCCCATGGTTAATGCAAATTACGAAAATAGAATTCAATATCTTGAATAAAGTAAAGAAAATAATTGTTGCCTGTTGTATAAGTCCTGTCTGATTTCTTTAAAAGCATGTAAGTATTTCTCCTTGAGGAATTTCCACTGTGAAGTCGCAGAATTCCTTTTTGGACCCTTTACTGCAGCCAATCTGCCATAATGGCACAATAATACCCTGCCTTTTTATATTTTAAGGAGCTAGATTGAATCTTATTTTGAAAGATCATACAACATTGTATTTTGTGAACATAATAGCCTATTGTGAATGATATACTTGTGATATGAATCTTCAACAAAAATAATTAAACCGTAAATTAGTGTTCCTCATAAAATTTTCAATCTTTCAAAGTCTTTGGCAGGAAAGAAATTTTCTGCTTTCAATGACATTTTTAAAAAGATCAAAATCTTATTCGTTCATTCTTTATAGTTTGTAGGACACTATTTAAAATTTTATTTCAATTCTAAATAAAATAAATATGTACATATGTTTCGATAAATGTAAATGGAAAGTCTTACTGATATGTATTTTTTAAATTACATGGGAACATTCAATGAGAAAAATATTTGCTCTTTTGAGTTAAAATAGTAAATTATTTCATACAAATCAAATTTAAGTGATCTGGGCGGTCCAGGTGACGTTTCGACCAACATCGCGGTCTTCAGGGCTGTGCCCTATGTGATGTTATTCACAATTGTCGTTAACATTATGGACGGATTCTGGAGTGTAGGTCATTAAACAACACCATTTTAAACTGCACGTTTCGGCTTTTTATAAGCCTTCATAAGGGCTACAAACAGACGGATCTTTTTAATATGTAAATACACATTTAGCCCTGATGAAGGCTTAATAAAAGCCGAAACGTTGGCAGTTTAAAATGGTGTTGTTTGACCTACACTCAAGAATCGGTCCATAATATTAATCAATAGATGTGAAGAAATAAAGCACGTTGTCGTTAACATGGATTTGTCATTAAGTAGGTGGATAGAATTAGTTTCGAAATGGAGAAATATTCATTTCATCAGAAAACTGGGTGATATGTGAGTTTTCTCTGCATTTATTTGTAAAGGATGAGGAGACTGAATTAAGTGAAGTATGAGTTCTGAGTAATATACAATTTATAGGTTCAAAAATTATTACTTGTTTTCTGTTTTATCTTCAAATTAGATTGTTAAAACTTGTTTTGAATCAAAGTCCATATAATCGCGATTGTGCGAGGTGCATCCTGGAGATTCAGTTCGCCCGGTTAATCCCGGAGAAAATCATGCGCTGCTATTCGTAGTCTTGTGCGCATGCGCAGAGCGCCGCGAACTCGACGGGAGTTGAGTTGCGCCTGTGGCATTCCACGACGCGGGCGCAACGCCTGTCCGCCGCGCGTGGGTGAAAGTGGTTGTTTTGTGTGTGCGTGTGTTTCAGACTTCTATGCTCATGCAATTGTATTAGAAAGAGTTATTATTACGTGTGTTTAATAATTTTTAAATGATAACCACTGCTTGTGAAGATGAAGATACGATATCCATTCTACATTTCACTTCTTCGGAACTTTCGTTTACATCAAGAGGGAATGTCCGTTGCTGTGGTTTGCCGTGCGCCACAGGTGTTGCTGGTTTCCAAGTGTAAAAATGTGTGCGCAGAGGATGGGTATTAAATTCCCCGCCTCTGAACGCTGAATGATTTATCTGTGTTCAAATTAGTTCGATAAAAGAGAAACAGGAGGCGGACTTTAAACCATTGCGGGCAGGTGTGTGTGCGTGTGTGAGTTCGAAATAATTCGTTATGCTTGCTGATTCATTAAGACATAATTGTTGTAGTGTAGTAGCAATGGAAGGAAATGAAAAATACAAATTATACCATTACAATAAATATTTACGAAGACGAACTGGAACCCCGAAGAACAACTTCCGAACTCTAATTCTACTGTTTATGTTTGAAATCGTTTTTTCTTCGTGCACAGCAGGTAAGCTATCAATTACTGTTGCATTTTTGTTCATTATCATTTACATTCTCTTTCTTATTTACATTCTCATTATTATTTACATTCTCTTCTACATAACTTGAGCATTTTCCGAGTGCGTGTGCAATGAATTTTGTTTTGTGAATGAATCTATAAATAATAGATATTTGTAATTTTTAGTCTTAGTGTGCACTATATCAGAACTATGCGATTTTTAGCAAAACAAAAAGAATGTATTTACTGCAAGGTGTACAATTCTAAAGGCATTTAGCTCTTGCTTTGTTTAAAAATCATACTTCCGACCTGACGCATACCTGTTGAAGTCTCCAGCTTGCTAGCGACACGGTTCGCTCTCGTTCGGTGTTTATAACCAAAATTACAAATTCTTATGATATAAAAAGATAATAAAATGGTATTTAGTTGAAGGGAAGTAAATGGCATGTAGTCCAATGCAACTATTGACGTTCCTAGAACATCAGTTGTTTACTGATGTATTTGTTAAAACCAAGAGCTTCGCGGGAGGGTTTCTTCCGTTGTTAAATAAATGTGGCTTCACACTTTATCGACAAGTTACATACAAGAAGTTTAAAAAGGATTGTTTGTAGTCATACACGACATTCTCTTATATTCGTCGGGCATTTACATGTATTATATAAAAGGGATTTTATTTTTGTTTTGGCTCTAACACTATTATGTCTGCTGTTGTTAAATGCAGTCAATGTAAAATGTTTACAAAGTAACTTTCTAAATCGAATGACTTTAATTTTATTCATAAATAATTGATTTCACATTACCTCAGTATACTTATTCACCGCTAACAATCTAAAAACTAAAAGAATCGGTTGCAGTCAAATTAATTATTATTTAAACTTTGGCTGGTTCAGGCACATACATGATCGGGAGCGTTGCTATCTATTGAGATACCCTTGCGCTTATTTTTAATTGCTAATCAATTTTTTACTTTGTACCTGAGTTTACGCCAATAAATATAAGGTACTTGACGAATTAATACAATTACCAATATTCTGCCCAATCGTTCTTTCACAATACGTTATTTCGAACATTACTTCTTTATATTATTTGGCAGGGATATCCTATTCAGGTATATTAGAATAATCGAATAATATGAAGTGAATAATTAGAATAATATGAAATGAATGTTCCGAAGAATCTATCAGTTATCGAAGACTTGTTTCTTCGGAGTATGTTTGGGATAGAAAATTGTGATAAATCCGTGACACTTTCTTTAGGAACTAGATTCACATCTCGTCAGATCTCTAGAGATTTAACTCAATTCACATTTTTGTGTAGACACTTCATACACTATTCCAATGAACATAGAATACATGGCAAGTGTTTGCAAGGTTTAATCCTTATTTTAAGGGTCTTATTAAATTTTAATGAAAATGGCTTGTACCTCCAGATAGTCTTTTGCACCTCACATTCAAGAAACTCCTGGCGACACTTTCACTCAATATATTACTATCGACTACGGTTCGCGTTGTTAATTTCGTTTACCTCATCTCGGGACTACCAGTAAAGAACCGCCCCTAAGGTATACAGTGTGTAATTACCTTTTTTTGGAGAAAATGTGTGATAGTGACACTTCCGTTATACACGGAGATACATTTTTCAGCTGGTACATTTTCATATATATGGTCGTTTTGATTTCCCCAATTAAAAATATCAAGTTCGTTACTTTTATATGCATTTCTTATTGATTTGTCACAAGAAAAAATGTTAGCCTGAATACCCTGATAGAAATCCTCCAATTTTATTTTTTGCACTCCGACAAATCTATTTCATTTATTGATAAAAAGTCACAAAATAAAAAGTCTCATCTCGTGAAACTTAATATTAATGAAATAGAATGTTCACAAATGAGGATCTAAAAATGAGTAAGTGGTATATGTTTTTGTATTTTTGCTGTGCTTTTAAGTTTCTGAAATGTTTTGGAATGTAATTTTTTATACTACTTAATATTATGTGAAACATTAATATTTCATAAAATAATAACTCCTGAAAATGTCATTTGTTATAAAGAGGTAGGTCTGATATGTAATAAAACAGTAATGCGCAAAAATAATTAAATTAGAAATATTAATATATTTATGAGAAATATAATTTGATTGTATTGTGAATGTGGATGTTAAGAAAGTCAAACAAAAACATTGCAGTCATTTTTCATCAAATTTTGAAAATGTCATAGGGACTTCCAAGTAAAGACCCCCCCCCCCAAAAAAACACACTTTATGGCCCCAGAAATGGCACAAAACGTGGGCTTACTCCTGACGTATTTAACAAGTTTCAGCTCAAAATCTTCTGTCAGTTGTGCGTGACACATACATACGAACTGATAGATATTCTGATTTTCGGATACAAAATTATATCTCCTCGCCACCTGCACCAGTCTTAATCATCTTGAATAAACCTTAATCTTGATGTGCATGCTTACAGCTTAAACACAGATTTTTACACCCGAGAACTCGGGATCGTTTTGTTGAGGTTCAGTACTTTTCCTCCCTCTATCATCATTTGGGGAGGAAAAGGTAAAAGGAATGATTTCAACACCGACAAGATAAAATTATTAATGAAATCAAACCTGAATTTTCGCTCCCTGTCAAAGGAATGCAGACATGGACGAGTCATTGGAGAGTAGCGAAGTCTTGAGAACCACGGTCCCATCTTAATCGGAATAGGATTAATTGGACGTCTGCCTTTTCGGGTTTTCACGGTTTGTATAAAAGTGGTTGCCAGTATTGTATACAAGCTTTCTCTCTTTCTTTTTTCAGTCCCGCAATTCAAATCGTTCCCTTTCATTGATTTTGTGTTGTGCAATGCTTTTCAGAGTATTAAGTTCATTAATTTGAAAATTAATTCAACAAAGAAAATAAAGGGCTGTACAATTATAACTGATCTTTATTTTAATGAAATTTTACTATCGTTTTCTTTATATAATTGCCTAAATAAAACTACTTGGAAATCTTTATCGTGGTTTTTGTTTAGTTTTTTAGCTGTTTTTGGAGAGCGAATGCTGATGGTCCTTACTTTGCTTGTGGACAGTAAATACAGCCTTCCCCCTCTTCAAATTACATATTGCTTTTTTGAAGAAATAAATTATTGTTAATATTTATTAGTTTCAGTCGCAGCTTTTTACAGCAATTACAAGGATACAAATCAAAACATGATTCCAGTTTGCTTATAAATTAATACAGTTACAGAAATTACAACAAACAATAATGCTTGAAGAATTTTATTTTCTTGCAGTATTTCACTAGGTCTATACAATTTCTGCAAATACAAAATACATTTTAAATTAAACGTGTCATGCAGTAACAAAACATACTTTCTCGCATTATTTATAACTTTTGCAATGTTCGGCAATTCGGAGAATTCAATGAAAATTGACCTGCTTTATTTTTATAAGCGTACTTCGCACTATCCAAGAAACACGTAAAGAAAACATTTGGAGTGGTTTTTGAGAATATCTTGATTTTAAAGTAGTATGCAAAATTACGCGAAAACTAGTAATTTTGAAAAAAATGTACATTATTTTATTTAAAGATCTACTTTTGTAGTACAGATTTATTGCGAAAAAATCTCAATATTCAATATTGTAGTTGTAGGATGTTGCCGAATAATTTTAAACGTCAATTTTCGCAAATCAGTGAATTGAACAAAAATCTGTTCTGTACCATTTTTATAAGCGTATTTTGCTCTATTCGAACAAAAATTGAAGTCTTTTTTTTTTAAAAAAAAATAATAGAAAATGCCGTTGGGACTTTACGTAAAGTACCCCCAAAAATTCAAAATATACTTTCCAAATTCAAGGGGTCTTGACATCAGCGAGGTCAATCGGGAAATATCAATTTTAATAAAATCCCTTCGTACGGTTTAGTCCCTAGCGTTGTTTACGAACTGACAGATGACGGAGAGACTGACGGACGGACGTATTCTGACTGCACTGTGTATTAAAGGAAATTATGTTTACTACATATGGGAGCAAGAATTATCAATTTTTTTCGGTATCAGGGGTCCGCAATAATTTTTCTGTCAATCGTCCGTTTTCTGCACCAGCGTTACCATACTTCCTCTGTGGTACGTAAGTAGTATGTGGAAAGTAAAAATTTCTTACATATCCGTGCCCATGAACTTTCTAATTATAGAACAAGTGGTTATTATGACATCTGAATGTAACGATGTCCAGTTCCTACCCTTTGGCACGATGCCAGTAGCTGACAATACCATTGGGAATTGTTTATGCATCTCCGACAGTTCCTCCTTCACAACGAGGACCAATTCCTTATAAATTTCTAATTCCATGTTGGAATCACAATGTTAGGATCCATTACAGCTTGGTCTAAACAAGATATTTCTTTCTCTTTACTCAAATCCTCCAAGCTCGCGTACGAAGCGTTGCCCCCTGTGATATTTCCGACCCTACAAGCAATGTTCTTGTAATAGAGAGCTAACAAGCTAACCGCCAACGAATAACTAACAATGAATAACTAAGTTGTAGTAAATTTTGATAAAAGATAATAATCTTAACGCTGGAAAAAAGACAATCAGGAAACATCTTTGATATTATGACAGGACCTCGCCTCTGGCATGACTTGTCTCACTTTTCTTCTGCGAGAGTTCTCCAAAATATCTAACGATGATCCTATACAATAGAAGAATCTCGAATAAACGCATTTAAATTTACTGGATAAATAGAAATATTCAGTTATTAAAAAAGCCTCAGAAGGTGCAAAATGAATACGTTTTTAGTGCTAGAGTTAAACTTTCTTTCAATTTCCACAATCAGAGAAAATTTGTTACTGTAAGACGTTCCACGGTATATCGCAATCATCTATTAGGCAGGAAATTATTGAACTAGAAATGTCAATTATAGTAAACTCAAGAAATCAGTACTAATGGCTTAAAATTAAAGAATTTTATATGTTAAATATAAATCGTCACCATGGCAATGTCTCCCAATTTTGTCTCTAATTTCGGGCTTTATTGCCAGCAATGGAAAATAAATCCTCATAACTAAGGTCTTCAACACGTGTTCTTTTAAATGAGATGTTTTAAATAATTTTAAAAAATAGTTAAAATTTTGTTGAAAAATTATGAGGGTTTTTGCAAAAATCATCAATTTTACTCTCGGTTCTTTCCGTAATGCCTGGATCTAGAGAGTTTGAAATTATACATTCAAAATCAAGGTTATGTTGAGATATTAGGGGCTAAATTTCTGTTTTCTTACTTGAAATATACTAAACATACTTACTATACAAAATTACTGTACTTACAAATACTTACTACACAATATTAAACTCGTGAAATTTGATGAACACTGTTTTCCTCAACATGGCTGCAGTTCTATCCCATTTGGAGCATTTTATACCTCCGATGAATAATCAAATTTATTTTTCTCAGAGTTTCTAATGAGGCAGGTTGAAATCATTTCTCCTGTACTGACCTATTTTGAGGCTTTTGTCTAAATCGTCGATTTTAAACTTAATTTATGAAATCATAGTAGGAACTATGAGGTTGAAAAATTGCATTCAGAAAAATATTATGTGCTACGTTTCACTCTTTTTACTTGAATTATATGGAAGCTATTCAATGTTAAATTCTCGAACTTTTTTTGAAGAGTCGTTGTTTTTTTCTACGAATTTCCTGCAAATTGGCCCATTGTGTTTTAAAATAGGCAAAGTTGGTATTAGTTTGTTTGAATAGAGCGCAAACAATTGTACAAGTTAAGTTTTTTATGATTAGCAATAATGGAGAAGCAAATATAGAATCTCAAAATTGAATGAAATGAAAATGTGCACTTCACTACGCTTCACTGCGTTTAAGCCCAAAAGCAAAAGAAGGGGTCAAATCGGAATTTTCTTACAGAATCAGGGAAACTGGACGAAAAACTTGAGAGATGGGGGCCATTGGCCATGGAGCTGAGGTACCATTTTTGTTACAGGTATATTAGACTTTTAGAATTATACCATACAAATGGTAAATATTTCATAAAAATCATTATTGAATACAATAATACTTTCCTTGTTGACACTGGGTGTACTCTCTGTGGAGAAAGTTATTCCACAGGAAAGAGTTTACTTGGTATTTAAAGTTGTATTGGTTTTAATCATTTAATCTGCCAATGTCTTGTAAAATAATGTGCATGTGTTGTATGTGAAGACAATGGGATATTCGCGAAATACAAAAAGAGTGCGCACTTATATTCTGCTTTGAATGTGTATAGGGTGGGGGTAGTTTTCACGAAATATATTGATAGTTACATTGTGCTTGTTTATGTAAAGTGTACATACTTCTATTAAGACCGGATTATTGTTTGAAAAGAATTTTCAGGACATTCAGATCTACATTAATTTGTACGTGAAGGGTAAGTAACGATCAATACAGTTCTAATCAATAACAGTGTTTAGAGAAAAAAAAACGTCAAAAAGGCTTCTCACTATCTGCCTTAGTCCCGACGTTATTGAATGTTGCATATAACAAGACGTGGGTTGTACTCTTTATGTACTCCTCTTCCCTGCAACCGCAGAATACGTGCCATTCGTGGGACACAGATTCACGTGCGAGATTAGATCGCCTAAGTTCGACGGACGCCTACACACATTTAAAACGAAATCTGCAGTGTATAGTTTGTCAAACACTACGTCCAATGCAGTATCTGGTAAACCCGGGCGTTGTGAAGCAGTAGGTTCATGACTCTTTTTCGTTAGGATAGATAGATCGATTGACTTGTATTTTCAGCCACGTAAACTGCTATAGTCTCACTCGTGTTGAGTATCTCAGTAGTTGGCGGTGTTGCTCCCCCCCTCTGGAACTTGAGGCCCGGCACCGACCTACACGTTGGCTTGCGAGGTTTCTCCCTCCAGGTATCTGGAACGCCAGCCCAGTCGGGCGAAGCTCTAAGTGCTCGACTTATCTTCCGGGATCCGCAATAGTGTAGTGCATAGATGTATGTGTAAGTGAGTGTTTAAGAGGAAAGGAGACTAGGATGACGAAGGAAAGATCCCGCATCCTTCGTGGATCGTTTGTGAGCGTGCAGGTCCGGCAATCGCCTGGTGCTGATTAGAGAAACCATGGAAAACTATCGATTGGAACAGCCTGTCGCTAGAATTCTCCAGGCAGCAGTTAAATTCGCACTTGAAATCCCCGCAGAGGGATAGTGTGTGTCCTTTATTATTATTATTATTATTATTATTATTATTATTATTATTATTATTATTATTTTCCCATTACATCACGACTAAAGATGTTATGAGTCGGCTGAATATAAAATCCAGGTTGCAACCAGCTACCTAAGGAGTAGATCCGGTGAATGTCAGTGCCTCTACAATACTTTGCGCAAAATGTGGGCTGTTCCAAATAAATCAATTTCTTGCACTTCCAGTCTTTTGAATTACCGGGGAGTTTAGACAAGTTCTTACTCAAATTTTGCGGAACAAATCCCAGAGCTCCGATTACTATCGGCACGACCTGTGCTTTTGCGCCCCACATTCGGCTGATCTCCATTTCCAAATTCTTGTATTTAAGACGTTTCTCTGCCTCCTTGGCAACGACGTTTTGATCGCAAGGTACAGCAACATCGACAAGTAATCATGATTTTTTCGCCAAATCCCGGATAACTATATCCGGTTTGTTTGCCGCTATCGTGCGTATTATTATTATTATTATTATTATTATTATTATTATTATTATTATTATTATTATTATTATTATTATTATAGGAACTATTTTACTTTTTTACCAGTTGTTTGTTTGAAAGAGACTTTTCCCGATATAGACAGGGTGGGTGCGGTTCTGACGAGTTCGATTAAGAGGGAGTCTTCTGCATTGATGGTTGGTTGTCACAGAGGCGGAGGCCCCACTCGCGCGACTAGTGCGAAGAACTTGTTGTCTCGCTCACTCACCATTGCTTGCCTAAAATCGTGATCATGCGATCGAGGCTAAACGCGCATTGTCGATATTGGGTTGTGTCATGAAACTGTTTTCTTTCCATTTGTGAGGATAAATTCTCCGTGTTGAGGCAGATTCAGCGGGCAAGATTCGAAGAGGGTGTCCTGCCTTCGGTAATGAATATTTGCCAATGGCGGATTCGGAAAGGATTTCGGGAGGTGGAAGTAATCATAGTTCTGATTTCCCCTTCCTTGGGATAAATCCGTGTAAAAGAAATAGCGTATTTTGGAATGTGATTTTTGTCTTGTTTCCTTGGCCCTGGCGTAATGGGATTACTCTTCCTTTGGATGACCAATGACATATGATCACTATGTGATGTCTTCAAATTAATTGAAAGAAATTACCTAAAAATTATTGGAATTGGGGAGGACGTAAATACTCCTTTGCTTCCTACGTGGATTTCCTTATTTTGATATTCTTCCTTATTTGATATATACTATTTTGATTGATTGCAGAAAGGTATGCGTGCATTTCTTAATAAATTATACTTTTCTAATAATTGTTCTACGATAACCAACTTCGTCATCTTTAAATGAAAATAAAAAAAGGAACGAATCATCAACCAGTACTAGTTAATATTTAAGGTGTCTAACTCTCACTATGTAATTTACTTTTGCCATGCACGTTGTATGTACAATTGAAAATGTGGCTTGTACTGGAACATAATCTTTTACGTAACCATATTTTTAAACATTTATCTAAATACATCGCAAAGTTGAACGTTCAAATTTGAACTAATCGCTACCAAATGTTAATTTATACTACTGATGAATTAGAACTAAAGCTGATGTATTATGTTTTATATATACATACATATATATTGGTTTATTTAGAAACGTGACTATTACTGTACGAAATTGCTCGTTCTAAAAAGCCCACTCAGTTCTGTACTATTCGTAGACCATAAGCTTAAATATCGACATTAGATAATGGGGCAGACCTAGAGTTAAATTTGTATTACTCATTTTTTTTCGTAGGTTGGATATTGAAGTACAGTGTTGACGAGTCATCAGAGCCCACGTGAAGTGACATTTCAAAAATATTTATATTTGTATTAAAGAAAAGAAAGAAGATTGGAAAATAGTATATTGTAGCGTCGTGGCGCGCTCAGTGACTACCTGCGCAGAGCAGGAAGTTAAACAAAGGGCACAGAAGATGACGCATTGGGAATTTCTGCCTAGCGCGGATACGGCGCGGAGGCAATGGGGGCGGCGAAAGACCTATATAACGGCATGAAAGCAAGGCCTCCCTCTTCTTGTTTCTCAGCAGCGTCGGCGTGCGGTTGTGCGTAAGTTTGTGCGAGTGGCGCACGTGGGCAAGGGGCCGGCAATTCATTGTCGTGACGAGCGAGTCATGCATTAGGTCTCAGATGTAGAGCGGTGAGGAAGCCGTTCGATTAAAATCTCTCCCAGTAGTGGGATCTATTTAGTTAGTTGTAAGCAGTGAAATTTGTTATTTGTGACTACGGTCTAGTTTATAAATAAACTCACTGTTATTACAACCCACTCTCGTCTGTATTTTGATTACACCCGTATGACGCCACAATATTTTTATGAGCAAAAATTTTATAAAATAGCTCACAAACAATCCATGTGTAGAGAAAAATACTTTGTCTTTGACTAAAAAACAAGGTATCCCCGAGTATAAAAAAGTTGTGCTACAAAACGGCAAATGAGATGTGTCACTTTTTTGTGCATCATCGATGTGTCTGTAACCTTGGCTGGAAAATACATTTTATGTTATTGATTTTATTTTTAACCTACAAAATTAACAATTGAACACATACAATAATGTCTGTCTAAAACAATGCACCTAAAGGCAAATCTTAATGGAACATTTCTGACACAGACTAATTTAAAAGTAAATTTTGTAAATTTTGAAGATTAGCTTCTTTTTTTTATTCAAGATTATAAACCTTTCTCCGTGGAATGAGCTCACGAACCTAAGATATTGGCAATTATGGCATGCCACACCCCTCGTTCTTTGTGCAAAATATCTCCCAACCATAGAGTGTGTCCTTTATTTTTTTGGTGCTGGTTAGAGTGCACTAACCCTCTGGGTTGGCAAAGCTTGCTTAGGCGTCCGCAGGGATAAATCTGTTTACGGTTCGGGTGACATTAGCCCGTGTGGGTCTGGGGGCGGGGCAGAGCGTGGGGGTAGGCCGACGGGGGCGGTCGGACCGCAGCGCTCCGATTGCAGCTGTCACTAGCGGCCGAGGGGAGCATTATTTCTAATCTGCATAACGAGTTCTCCAAATGGCCCCGCGAGCGACCGGCGCCCGACGGATGGAGCGTTGCAGCTTTGTTGGGGCAGGTCGCCGTGCCGACGTTCTGGCGGCGAGGCGCGTTCGTCAGTCAGGTGTTTCAAGGGCTCCGTGCCAATGATAACAATTATTATATTACGCCAGATATTATAAAATAATAAAGGACATTATTGCAGAGGCGATTCGTGGTATTGCGGTCTCGCCTTCCACCGCTGAGACTGGGATTCAAACCTCGGTCGATTCACGAGGAATTAGTGGTGGATAAAGCGGGATTGCGGCGTGTTTTCTGGGAGTTCTTCCGTTTTGCATATGTCATCAAATAAATAAATAAATAAATAAATCCACTCTCAAAGTCAACTTCAATGTATTTAGGATTTATTTTCTGTCATCCAAAGATATTTTTGAGAGAATGAAAGGATTTGTTTCAATTTTGCGTCTTTTTTGCTAATGTACATTGAATATCGTTCATTATTGAATAATTGTTCATTAAATTCTATTCCTTAAAGTTTTATAAATTTTATAAATTAATTTATAAATATTGAAATAAGAAAAATAACTTCATCAAATACTTCTAAGTTGTTGTCTTCTTATGTAGTACATTAATAGATTAGAATGTTTCAATCTTAGTTACAGACAACCGAACTCATATAAAATACAATTTCATTTATTCAAACTCTTGAAATTCAAATTTTGAATAAATAAATATGTATTTTATATGAGACTAATGAGTTGTGTTGTCTACAGCTGAGATTGATGCATTCTTACCTATTAAAAAAATAACTATTTCTGAACGTTTGTACATTCTTGACTGCTTAAATAAAGCGATAAATTCGAACATTCATTGCTGATTAGGGTGCAGAAAATTTCAATTGTCCCAACTCTTGACTCAATATGGGATCGTGGGCTTATCAATTGACATGCATCTTTTTAAACTATGTAAATGTCCAAATGTATCAATATCGTTACTGTACTTCGTGAAATGTTGCGATAACCTGTGTACAGTTTTAAATGGCACTATCGGGTATGACCGCTGTTTCATATCTATAGGTCATGATAAAGACAAGATCAATAATTTTTTTAACCCTCCCAGCAAAATATGATTACGTAAGGAATTAGCGAATCTTACTTTTTCTGTTTACTGAAACTGTATTTTTCTGTAAATGATGTGTCCAATTTAATACCCCTGCAAAGGCTGTCGGAAATTCTGTTTCTACGTTACAATTCACTTATCTTAACTTGAAGATACACAGGATAAGAGCAATTTCTTGGATACTCAGCTGCGCTTTCTGAACAGGGGCGCATCGTTACAAGGCTTTTCCGTGCGATTTATTATTGGAAAGCGTTCGACAACGTTACAGCTATAAAAAGGAAGAGTGAAACCCCGCCACGCGTCCAAACCGGAGAACAAATGCCGGATGGTACTCGCTGTAACGGCAGCGGATGTCGTTGCGTAGATTGAGATGATAGGATGATTGTTTTCGTTAAGCGTGCGGCGAGCAGCTTTAACCCATGGAAGCTTCGAGACGATCTTCTGAAACTAAGTTATTAGTGATGTGAGGTTTAATATTTGTTTGTGAAATGTGTAAGAATTTTTAAATTAATTGCTTCATTTCAATTCAGCTGCGCAGTTTGTTTGCGAGAGATTCTTTTTACCTACAGTGTATTGCGTAGCAAATTATATTTTTTATTTTTCTGATATCTTTCCATTTTCTTGAACGCCATTTTTTCGTATAATTAATATTTTTTCTATGAGAATTAGAGCAATGGTTTACACCAATATTAGCTACACCCTATTGGTATCTTCCCTGAGTACTCATTCAGTGGTAACTGGTAATTTAAAATTAGCTTTCGGCCTTTTTATTGATCCATTCTTTTTTGGGCGAAGGTTCTTGGTATCAGAAGCTTTCTTACATAAAAGTATTGAGAAAAGTTTTAATGCTTATTGAAATAGTTAATGGGTTACACAAAGGCTTTTCATACTTTAATTCCCAAATCAATTTAATGATTCTTAAAGTGATAGACAAGACAATGAAATTGCACTCACATTTGGTACTAGCTTTGTGGACGTTCTTCAGATGCACCAATTAATAATTTTATTATCATTATTATACAATTATATATTATATAATAATGATAATAAGTATTATTAATAATGCTCAAAGCACGTTGAACTCGGGAACATATTGGAGGCTTCATGTCGCTTTCGGTGGGATATCGAAAATATTTCCTGTATACTGGTTTTCAAAATCTCAATTTTACTATGTTCGCGAATTTGATGGTTTTATACTAGATTCTTAGTGCATTACCATTTGATAAATATTTAGATATTTCAAGCAAAAGATGAGTTTATATTGAATATGAAGTTGTGAACCACAATCGATTAAGTACGGTAAGTTAAAAGTGTATGCGATCTGTATTTCATAGTTCAGGAGAAGAAACTCTTAAATTTTTTATAACCACTATTTTATTCAAAATATTTACAAATGTTATGAGAGAGTGTTCCCAACCACGTTCGTGATTGAGTGATTCACTCTTCATCCCATATCCGTAATCACCTTGGTAACAGCTGTTGCTTGCAAAAGTAGCTGATGTTTTCACAAATGCTGATAAGGATTATTCCGTATCTTTGATTACCCAGTTGCTGATATCGTATTATGTCACTTGCCTTTACTGATATACAACATAGAAGGGTTTGTAGAAGACGAATCACTCCTGTTTAGAACTTTTATCCATAGCCAACTTTTTAATTGTTCCCGGGTAAACTTACTAAGCGACTGGAAATAATTTAAAATTTCCCTTTCCCAAAAGTTGTTGCCGAAGACATTTTTTTAAAAATTTCGTGACTCCTGTGAATCTTGTGATAACAGGGTTGATTTTAAACATGTAAACTCTTTTTAATTGAAACGACCTGTTTCAGTATTGCAATTTTCCGTTTTGTAGACGTTCAAACAACGTAAAAGATTCACTGTTCTTTCGAGGATGCGACTCAGCTGAGTTACGTGCTGAGGTTCGATTTTTCCGCCCTGCGAATCTTGCGTCCTTCTCTTTCTCCCTCATCTCTATCTACGAGCAGTAAACTCAGATTGGTTTACTTTTACGAAGGCCCAATTGATTTTTCGTGACGGTGGAGGCACACAACCCTACAAGGGTTGAACCTGAGTGTTTTGATGTTCTTCGCCGCTGCGTGATGGACATTCGTAGGTTGCCGAAGGTCCCATATTTTTACAAAGATTTTCGTAACATGATGTTATTTTATAAATTATGTTAATAATATTATTTTTTCAGAAAGACATAGCATTGCCTCAGAACTGTGTGGAAGCAATATTCTTTCATGAATTTGAATACGAAAAAGGAGTGTTTACGCGTCAGACATATTGTTTTTGTTTGTAATGCCGAAAACTTTAAAATTAGTCCATTAGTTCGACTCCGACATGGTCTAAATTTGTTAGGAATTTTTGAACGAAGATTGACGGCTGTGTGATGTCAGCCAGTTTTTGATTCCCATTTCTTTTGTGAAGGAGCGCCACAACAACAGTATATATACTATTCATCCTTTGCTTAAGACATTTCCCGGGTTAGCGATTATCGGATTTAATAAGGACAGGAATTGTCAGAGGAACTTATTTTCATTACATAATTTAGTACTTATTTTCAGTACTTAACTTTGCCAGGAATTTAGCAAATATTATAAAATATGCAGCATGTATAGTGTTGGTAAAATTTAGCAAAACATCGATACTTTGATACGTCACCAAAGGTTTTCGATGAAAACATCGACAAAAATCATCGATGTTTAAAAATATTGATGTTTGAAATAAGATGAAATATTTCGAAGTAAAATGTGTAGGTTCTAAGTGATATATAACTCGTCAGTATTAGTTTAAAGTATATTTTGCTTTAAATTTGACTGTCATCTTAATTTTCTAGTCAATGTTGTATGTAGTCAAGATTCGAATTGCAGTTTAACGATATTATCACATATAAAATAATAAAAAAGGTAACAACACTGGAGAAAGGTTGCGAATAATAAACGGCTTCGTGCCCCTTGGGGCAATCCACTAATAAATTAGATACTGGAAATTTTATTTATATCATTAATTTTTTTTAAAAAACATCAAATAAAAATATAATCTGAAGAAAAACATGGTAAGCAAAACATCGATGTTATAATATGGATGTTTCTGCTCGAAAATATCGATGTTTTAAAAACGTTGATGTTGTTTCTATCATCCATAAGCATGTACGATATGCGTTTTCTACCTTTTGAAAATCCTTGCAAGTCATGCTTCCGCATGCTGAAGGTTGAGAATCCACGAAGCTCACACATCGAAATGTGCACAATATATTATGTCACGCGGAAGTTTCAAAAGAAATTTCCAAACATCTTAGTCCAGTGAAAGGTAGATGGGATTGACATTAAACCGATTTGTAAAACCTTTAATTTCTTATTTATGGTAACTATTTCACTTATTTTCGTAACTTACTCTTTCTTATCCAAACGTTGCATCAATTCTATGCCTATGACAATACCGGGTAACCCGTTTGGGACGTGATTTGTTTCTTTTTTATTTTCTAGCCAACCCCTACCTATAGAACAAGTTCGAAGACTTTGTCACAGCAGTACATTAGGAACTCAACAAATTGTTATTACATAACATTTTTCATAAACTTCATGTTTTGAATATATATTTGCCAATTAATAAAGAATTTAGTACTTATTTTCATTTCCATGTACTCATAATATTGTTGATGCATTCTGTGGAACGGAAGTTTAATTCGAACTATTTACTTTTTGTACTTGACATGCTAAATGGAAGTATTCGACTCAGAAGGATAGCACCGTCATTAATCTGGTTACAGAAGCGATGATGCATGAACTGACTGCGTGGGAAGGGAGGCGATGGAGGCTGCGGGAGCGTCTGGCTGTGGGATGCGGCGTAATTACGCGTGTGTAATTTAGTCAAAATCAGAAATTAATTGCTTCAGATGAAATTATTTAGTTGAGGCTGGGAAGTGGTCCTGTGGTGTTCACACGTACCAACGGTAGTGGAAGATGACATGCGTTGCATGATTACCATCAGTTTTCTCGACCACTATCTTGATAAGAGCAAACAGTGTACGTCCATTCTGTTGAGAACCATTTTAAAGAGAATTTGATTTTGTCATTTTCTTTACTTTTTTTCTTTAAAGATAGCTAGAACCAAGAAATATATAGTTGTGTTCAGGAGCCCTCCCCTGTTAATTGAGCTAGGGCTTGGAAGGAAAAAGACTCGTGAATTTCAATTTGGTTGTTATTATAAAAATTATGTGAACAAAAAACTTTTTTTCCACAAAAAATAGCGCTTTAAAATACGTTGCGACTTCATGGCCGGTTAATGACTGACCATCGCAGACCAACTGAGAAAGTATATTGCATATTATACCCGTTCACGGTGGAATACCGAATTTGAATGTCTCTTTTTTTTTCTTTTGTACGATACTTGGAATATATTTCAGTATTGGAAGTACCAATATTTTTGGTTCCTGATATTGCACAATGGTTTCTAAAAGGGCGAATGCACTTGAACCCACAAATGTACAATTAATATGAGAATGTGAAGATTAGGGAAGTACATGAAATAGTTAACACTGTCAATTCATTCGTTAGCTTTACTGTGTTATACGTATGAAATGCGGAAAACCTCAACGCTGTCTGTTTCAGATTTTAATTTGCATTCAATCAGTTATACTGCCATTTAATCCGATTAACATCGAATGGTCGTTATATGCCGCGTGGTGAAACTCACGTACTCGTGATAAAATATCACCTCGTATCATGGACAATAGGTATACAGCTCTTGTGATAACTGTCAAAATTTGTTTAGTGCGAATTTAATTAAGTGATAAATTTGTGTGAATGAAGTGGTGATATGTGGTTATTATTTTATTTTTTCCTTAGTTCATTATACATTATGCAATGAAAGGTTGTAATGTGTATTGCAGGTCAAGAGCCACCTCACATGGACAAGCTGCGAATTTCTAAATGCGAAATTATCATCTGATAAGACAAAGTTCATTAATCGATGATTGTGAGGCATTGCACACTTCGAATAATTGTGAACTTTTGATTTAGTTTTTGTTTTCTATGCCAAGATTCGATTTTGCTCACACACCAAGTCTCCCGCTACTTGTAAATGTTAATATCTCGATTTTGGAGAAAATGAGGCTTGTTTTGTCACTATATATTCCTTGTTTTTATTTAGAAAGGGTTTGTAGTAGTAACAAGATGAGATACACTCCGACCAAAATGGAGATAATTTTCGAATAGCGGGAGGTTTGCTGTGGCTGATGTGGCTCCAAGCCCTTCAATTGTAAATGTGTCAACAATCATCATTGGGTATTGGTTCTTTAATATTTGGAGCCTTGTTAGTTATTTAAATTCATCTGTCTATAAAATTCCACTTTGCCAGTTGTCAGTGGGATCAAACATTGAAAGGCAGACATTTTAGGTTTGTTCCGTTTTTTTAAACTTCAAATTAGATGTAGGTGCACTCTCGACTAAAAACGACACAACCGGTCTCGTTTTACGGGACAGTGAACTATTAAAAGAATGTATGAATCCTCTTTTCTAGTGAGGCTACCACATTTTGTAGTGATGCTTGGATTTTAAAATACTCGTACATAGGGTTTTGCCTTTTTTTTTTTTTTCGAAACTGGTTATATCGACTTTCAAGTCAGCTCCTAAGTATTATAAGGGTGTCTGACGGTAACGAATATGTCATAGTAACCGTTTGATATCCATGTACTGTTGGCTTCATGAGGAGAGGGCGGGACTCAAATATGGTAAATTTCCCGAAAGTTGAAAACGAAAGAAACAAATTCTCGAAGGTTGCACCCCAAGAAGACTTTTATTACACCTACCTCTCGTCGAGTCGGCCGTGGGTTGACGGATGGTGCACCTCCCTAGTGCATTGCCCGTCGCAAGAACATCCCCCGCCCCATCCCGCGGCCACCAACCATCCCTCCCGACCGTTCCTCCACAATGCCGCAATTACACCTGCTCGCCCGCCCGCCGGCCAGCCTTTCAAGCGCGCTGCAAAGGCCTACGGCCTAGAGCACCTTGAGCGAGTCGGGAGGCTATTCAGGAGTCTTTTCCGGACGGACAAAGTGGCCGGAGCCCGCGAGGGAGAGGTCGTTTTCTTTGAAGTTTTTAAACCTCCCCCTGCTGCGGCGAAGCGCGCAGGTAGCGCGGGCACCCGCGCCTATTTACCCGCGAGATGGAGGTGAGGGCGGGGACGAGCGCACCCGCCGTGCCCCGCAGGGACAAAGGCGCCCAGCGGAGACGCGAGCGCCTTGCGCGACGAGCACGCAGAATGTGGGTCGAGGCCCCCTCGTCCAGCCCCTGCAAATCCTCCCTTGTGCCCCTCTGCGGGCAACCTAAATTGCGCTAAATTTGATTGGATTTGACATTGAGATTTGGCTGTCCATGAGACGCACCTCCCTGAGTAATGTTGCCGGCGCGGCGTTCCGTAAATCTCATGCTGCGGCTTTCTCTGAGTCGTGATGGAAGTACGTCGCACCCTGGGCACTGTGGCCGTCACTGAGGTCGCAGTATCAGGGACTCCTGTGAGCATTTGTTTTGATTTTTGTTTTCCACAGTGAGATTCCATTCTTGGGTCCTGCCGTAAAGTAGGTTGTATTGGTCTGGCTATGTGCAAGTAAACAAGCGGCAGATATTATTAGGCATGCACTTTTCTGAAATAAATGAAAAGGAAAGTAGTAAAGAACCTGGAAAATGCATTTTAATTTAATGTGTACATCGAATGATACTTGAATATCATTATCGACGCTAAGTTAGTAAAAGGATGTATCAATATCGTTTGATTAGTTTGGGTAATAGAGTACATATGGAACTTAACGCGCGTAAAGTGACAACTTTCTCTACTCTTCGCCTTAAACAACCGCCTCTAAACAAGCAGAATGTGGTTAGAAGATAGAACTTCCTTATTGAAGTACATTTCTCGCAGTTTTACGAAAAGAATTTCCAGGAAGAAGTTACGAGGTTGCTGAAGAGCGTGTGTCCTATGATCTACATATATCCGCCACACGTATTAGAATTTGTCAGTAGAAACCGATAAAAATGAGGCCGCCTTTTATGTCTTCGTCAATAAAAGTCAATTCTTATGTTGTATCTCCCATTAAGATTTTTAATTTATGGGTGAAAGGAGAATAATGTGATAATACAATTCACCACTTTAATTTAATAGTGTTTTAATTTCACACGTCGTGTCGTTGAACTTTGTTTTTACATTTTCCCGTTCAGAAGACGCGTCGTAACTGACATCTACCGTGACTCAATAGTATCAGTTCGTTTTAATTATCCAATCATTTAATGGAGCTAACCATCAGAAGAAAGTTCGTCTTTGCTCAATGACGCCGCAATAGGTCATGAATAGCAACATATTGCTCAGTATGCTATTGCAGTAAATGCTGCCTCATTAGATGCTAATCATGTTCATTTCACTATTGATACATGCGACTCGAATCGTTTGGTTCTGCTAATTGTTTTATTATATGATGTCTAATGAGTGTGTTCTTGGCATTAATATTATTATTGAAGATTACCTGATAATTTGAAAATAATGCAGAATATTGTAATAGGAACTGTCATTGTGGACAATATACGTAATTTAACATGTTAATGAATCAAGAAAATTATCAAAGAATGTAAGTTTTCACAAGAGATATGGTTAGCGCTAACTTCAATGTACTGATGAATGACCTGAATCCATCCATGACGAGTTTCCTCTCATTGGCCATTTTCTCTGTCACAACCTAATTTAACAAAGTATTATTTAAAAATGTTGATGTGCTCTCTGTCCTTTGAGAGTGACGTTTAAATATGAATTATGCTAACAGATATCTCAAAGATGAAATAAAACGAGTGATTCATGTAAAAAGGGAGAAGCGTAAACAATTGGGATGCAATGACAAATTGTTACTTATTTTCAACTCCTGAATGCAGGGTTTGATAATATTCATAGCCTAGAGAGAAAGGGAGGTGGTGAGGTGAGCCCATCTGTATATTAAAATCCGCAATGAGACTTCCTCGGTTTCAATTGTGTACTTAGCAAATAGAAAGCATTGCTTCGTTAATGTAAATGTACCACAAACATAAACGGTAAAAGTTTGGAACGCAAATTAAAGTGCAATATTTCTTTGGGTTTTTCTGAATGGGACAGGTTGATAGATTTGCAAAATATTCTAATCATAATTAGGATGATCTTAAAAAAATACTCTATGAATAATGTTATACAACACAACATATTATTATTATTATTATTATTATTGTTGTTGTTGTTGTTGTTGACTGTCAGTTTTTTCCTACAAACATTTTATTGATAGAGTGTAACGCAAAAGGCTATTTACTTGTTGACAGTATCTGTTAACTTGGTGATTGTCTCTTAGATCAATCGGGCAAACGTTGGATTTGCTATTAGTATTCTGATATGGCGTTCCTCTCTTCCCTTACCAATGATCGACTTTCCCTCCTGGGAATTGCCTCCTTCGAAAGGCGAACGAAAAGAGTCCGCCTTCGGCGCGGCGTGTCTGCCGCCAACGCACCGTTGCCTTTTGTCTTTCTCGCCGCCCGACCCTCCTTTGCACCGCGAGCCCTTCGCTTCCTCCTCCCCGCTGCTCCTACCACGCCACCACCCGCCCGACCCTTCTAGCGCCACCGCCCGCCTCCCTGCCGTCCCCGTCCACAGTCTCGGTCCGCCGCTCCTCCCGTCTCCCTGTCGCCTCTGCCCGTCGCCCCCGCCCGCCCGCCTACCTGCCGCCCGCCCGCCCGCCGCTCCGCCCCGCGCTGCCCGCGTTTCGGGAGCTCCTCGACGCCCGGAGCTGCCCGAGAGGCCCAGAGAACCCCGCCGCGGGGGCGACGCTGCGCGGGGCGGAGAGCACAGTGGGGACATTCATCCCGTGCAAACAGATGGATTGGTTTTTTCGAAGCGAGTTGGAAACTAAGAATTTCAGAGCGTGTTGGAGATCACTAAATTGGGCAGGGTTTGCTAGTGTCAGTAGTGTGTCACTAACACCAATGCTAGTCATTGGTGGCATTTTTTTTATGGTTTGCGTCATCTGGTACGGTTTCTTTTGTTGTCATTTCACTTCAAAAGAGCGTGGGAAAGTGGTGGCTTCAGTTTCAGAACGATAGGAGCTTTGAGACATGATTATAACATCTTTTCATCAAGAACATTTTTATTAATATACAGAACTAGGTAAACATTTCAAGGAATCCTCATAAAATCCGTATTCCCTGGTGTAAAGAGCAATATCGTTTAAGAATCGTTAAATATTCATTTGGTAGTATGTCGCGTCGAGAGTACGTACACAACTTCAGTGTGAAATTTCGCTGAAGAAGCTCTGAGTAGAGATGAAAGATTTTACATAAAATGGTGAGTAATTGCTTTCGTTTAAAAAGAGCGAAACTATTCACCTCAGAATGGTGAGGGGAAGTTTCCTTAATTTTTGTTGCAATATGAGTAGAAAGTAAGTTGTACGCCGCGCAATAGTTTCGATATTCGAATATTTGCTGTTTATGGAGGAAGCCCGATAACTTCAATATCTTGATCCTCGCTTCCAACGTGTTTTGAAACCGAATGGTAGATGTTATTTATTTACTTGCTTGTTTAATGGCCAAAATCAGTTACAAGTGTATGTGTCGTTTAGGAAGGGGCAGGGGGAGAGGCCTACGTTTACCCTTCAGAAGCAAAGCAAGCCACCATCTCAACATTTACACAATACATCAAGGGAGGCTAGACCAAAACTCCGATCGAGATAAGGGTTAAAGATCCAGAAGGAAGAGGCAGTAACATTTAGTTCGCTTCAATGGAGAGACTCCGCACTGTGTGGAGGTGGCGGAGGAGGAGGGGTTGGCGCCCGGGTCTCTAAATTAGGGAGCGGCGGCGAGCGCCCCGCGGCGGCGGAAGGTCCGACTAGACAGGACGTCCGACGCCGCCGAGAGCAGCAGCAGCCGCCCCCGCCGCCTCCTTATCAGCGAGGGACGCACTCCCAGCAGCGCGCGCTGCCCTGTTTCCCGGCCGCCCTCGCCCCCGCCTCGCCCTCGACGACCACGCACATTATTTGTGGGTCTTTAGAGAGGCTGTCCCTGAGTTTCACCCGCATACCAATCTCGTGAAGTGGCGGCGGGGGGCGCGTGCTTTTGTAGTCGTATTGTGCGTGAGGAGTGACAAAGACGGGAAGCAGAAATTCCATAAGGCTTAAGTGGGCACTTGAAACATCGTTTGCTTGAAGTGGGCGAATGGGAGAGGAAGGAGTCGGTGAAAATCCGCTCTACATTTTTACCACGAGAGTTGGAAAGAATAAGGTAGTAGTGAACAGTACGATTATGTTCTTTTTAGTGTTCTGGAAAGGGATTTTCCCACTGAATCGTTTATTATTTTTCCTTATCTTGATGTGTATACATAAAAATGATTCAGACAATTATAATGTAAATTGCTGAAATTATCCGCCTTTTCTGATCAGTTTCTTATAATTCCACGTTAAAATGAGACAGAATTATACAGGTAGTTCAGCTTTCCGTTTTGGCACGACGAGCTAAGTTTTAAAATATCTTGTCTTGAATACATTTTTAAATCGTTTTAATGGTGTCTATATGCATGAAATGTTGGGATTTTAATACGGAACAAACCGAGATTTTTTTACAAGACATTGTTCGATTATCACTAGTAATTAATTGAAAACTCCTTCAATTAACAAAATTTATTTATAGTTTCCTTCCAAGCAATTATGTAATTGGTATAAAAAAGTACACTTCTTCATCACAATGTCAGTATGTTCAAATGTTTCTCTTTACTTCTTTGTAGTCCATGTACTCAAGAGTCCTTCGGTATGAAATGGTCAATGAAAGGAAAATATATCTCGATTATGTGAAGAATGATTAGTTACTTTCATTCAATTTTCAACATTTTGATTTGATCAGTGGTAGCTTGTAGAAGTGTTTTTTGTTCTGTATTGCACCTTTAATAAAGAATGCTGTCATAAGACGTAGTGAATGAATTGTACCTCATTGTACAGGCTAACGATAAATCGAATTTGAAATGATATTTTTGATGAACGTAGGAATTTCAGAGGAAAATAAGTAAAAAGAAAGTGGTGTTTGAGATTATTAATTTATTTTGGCAAATTCAGTGTCAGAAAAACGAGCGACTTAATTTTTCACTATTCTCCATCTGTGTCAGCTATTTTCCTCCCAAGTCTACAATCGCCGTTTTCTGCTCTTTTAATATTTCGTTTCGGTCACCTTACTCGCACCGCCTCCGCGTCTCCCGCGCCCGCTGCTGCCGGCTGCGACCGCGGTGAGGTGCGCGTCCTAGCGTGGCTCCCGCGCGCCTCCCCCGCCACGCTTTGCGCCGCTCTCACGGCCACGGCCGCTTCTCTGCCCCCGCCCCCGGCGGCGGCCCTTTGTCTGGCGCCGGCCCTCGAGGACCTCCCCCCCCCCCGCGCCCTCCAGTCACGCGCCCCCTCCCCATTGGCCCCGCCCCCGCGCTCTCCCCCCAGTCACTTACTTCGCGCTGTGTCGAAGCGATTCGTCTTGCCTTGAGTTCAACGGATCGAAAAGAAATCATTTCATTGTGTGATTTCTGGGGGAAATGATCATATAGATGCCTTGGTAATGCAGCTTGCGTATTTGCTTTCACAGTACTCTCTGCATTTGCTCTTCTATTGATGTGTGTATTGTATAAATTTGTTACTGTATTATTGTTTCCTTCGTGCATGGTTTGGCAACACGTTTCAGTATTCGGTCGGTTTCGTTTCAATAAGCCATGTTATTGTACTTAGAATGATTTGAACGCACGAAGATTCATCAAGTATTACGCGGGGATCCCACGAGGAAATGTATGTCGTTGTAATTAGGTCCACATTGAGAACACACCTGTCACGCTCAATTACTTTAATAAAGTATGATGTGATTTACGATTCCTATCTATAAAACGGCTCATTTGAGCACGACATTTATCCTCGTCATACAGCTACTGCTACCGTTAACGTCGTATTCTGCTCTGCAGTATATCACAAAGTAGCTTGCTAATGGAAGGAAATGTACCCAACCCTTCTCGCCGTCACCTGCCATCTGAAGCTCCTGCCCTTCAATCAAATAGCCACCTCGCAGCGAGAGCGCATACGACTGGGAGCGTCACTCGCGCTCATCCTCGACAATCTCATTACTCCAACTCTCCGCCGCTCTTTCGCCGCGCCCTCTGTCCCTCTATCGCCCCCATCACGCGCCGCCGCTCTGCCCCCCTTATCGCGGCCGCCCCCGCGGCACGTCCGACGCCCGGCGGCGCGGGCAGCGCCCCAGGGGGGCGAGCAGCGCAGCGCAGCGCAGCGCGCGCGTGGCCGAGCGATGCGCCAGATTGGTCCGCGGGGTCGCCGCCCATCCCCGCGCCGGCCTGCGCGCCCTCCGTGCCGAGCCGGGTCGCTTTTTAATTTCTGCGGGCAGCCGCAATTTTACTTCGTTACGAGGGACACGGGCCCCGCTGCGCCCGGCTCCGCATCGCCCAGCGGCGCCGCCCCGCCCGCTCCTCCCCGCCCCCTCCACACCCCGCTCCCCTCCCCTCCACGCCCCGCCCCACCCCACCCCGCCGCCCTCCCCGCCCCGGGCGCGGAGAACGAACGGGCGGCCCGGTGCGGGCGGCCGGCAGGTGATCCCACCGCTTCCCTGGCCGGTGTTTCCTGAACGACCCCCCCCCCCACACACACATAACTCCTCGCCATTCCTCCTATCCGATCAGTCTCTCCGCCCAGTCTCTCCGCCCAGTCTCTCCGCCAGTCTCTCTGCCCAGTCTCTCCGCCCAGTCTCTCCGCCCAGTCTCTCCGCCCAGTCTCTCCGCCCAGTCTCTCCGCCCAGTCTCTCCGCCCAGTCTCTCCGCCCAGTCTCTCCGCCCAGTCTCTCCGCCCAGTCTCTCCGCCCAGTCTCTCCGCCCAGTCTCTCCGCCCAGTCTCTCCGCCCAGTCTCTCCGCCCAGTCTCTCCGCCCAGTCTCTCCGCCCAGTCTCTCCGTCCAGTCTCTCCGTCCAGTCTCTCCGTCCAGTCTCTCCGTCCAGTCTCTCCGTCCCGACTATGCGTCCACACTCTGCGTCCGGACTTTGCATCTCGACTCTACGTCCCGACTCTACGTCCCGACTCTACGTCCCGACTCTACGTCCCGACTCTACGTCGCGACTCTACGTCGCGACTCTACGTCCCGACTCTACGTCCCGACTCTACGTCCCGACTCTACGTCCCGACTCTACGTCCCGACTCTACGTCCCGACTCTACGTCCCGACTCTACGTCCCGACTCTACGTCCCGACTCTACGTCCCGACTCTACGTCCCGACTCTACGTCCCGACTCTACGTCCCGACTCTGCGTCCCGACTTTGCGTCCCGACTCTGCGTCCCGACTCTGCGTCCCGACCTCATTCTGGTGTGATCGCAGTGTCCTCTTCGTCGCCCATCAATCCTTGCTTCGCCGCAATCCTTCATTCGTTGTGCTGTGCCCATCTCGTCACATCTCCATGTCTCAAACGTCCACCTCATGTGTAGAAGGTACTACAGTTCTGAATTCTTGTCTACCTATCCAGTTTCCACACTCTCACCTTTTCCGCTCCCTGAACATCACCACCTGTTCGAGATACATTTCGTTTTGCTCTCTTCGGACCTCTACACATCCAGTGGTACTCCTGCCTAATAGTGTTTCGCTCCTCCCTCCATTCCCCTTGACCCATCGGATGTCAATTCGTTGGCATCACAGCATTTCCAGTTTCCCCACTTCCTGTGCTCTCCTCACTGTTTCGCTGCTACACAGAGGGAGCATTATCCCACGTCTGGCAGCCTCCGCGTTTTTTAAAGTCATTAAGTTTTTTTTGGTTTTAGTTTTTAGCAGCCTACAGGCCTGTTGCCTCTTTCGCGTGGCCAGCGGTTTTCGTCCGCCACCCGTCACGTTGGCGAGTTGCATTCCCTGGTTAGCACATTCCCCCACCGACGCTCCTACGCGTGTATTTCGTTGCCGGAGTCGGCAGAGCGGCGCCGCGTTTCCTTGATGCGCGCGACGTGCGGCGGCTGTCAGGGACGCGCGCGGGGAAAACACGTCCCTCTGCGACGAAGGACCAACGCTATCTGTACTCCCCAAAATAGTGACTCGAAATGACATTGCCCGCATTGGAGAAAGGCCATGGGGATTGTCTTTGTTTTGCTTATTTATCTGCATTTGGAATTGTTGGATTGAAGTCTTTATTGCTGTTCTATTTATTATATGTAATACGTTTAGTGAATATCGTTTCTACAGCTATAGAACTCTCGGTCACTTTTCACTTTAAGAAAAATACATAAAATTTGTTATTTAGTCAATATTTCTAAAAGTATCTCTGTAGTACATATAAATTAGTGAATGGTAAAAAACTTGTTTATATTTCTTCTCTTGCCAGACAGCAACGACCTGCCTCTGGTGTTTGAGTTATAAATGAAGACATTATGGACCATAAATCAGGCTCTACGGTAGGGCCGACTCCCAATGTTCAGGCGCCCTGAAACAAAGCCGAGTAAACCTGCGTGCTGATGAAAACTGCGATGAAACTTTTTAACACATTTTTTTCACGCTACTCAATAATAATATACTATGGTGAACATTGTTTGCTTATAATAACCGCAAAATATGCCTAACAAGCAAAAATACTCTAGCATACGTTTGAAAAAAAAACTTTAAATTTAAGAAACGACATTATTATCGATCTGGGGAGAAACGGCGTCAGTGAAAACATTTGTAACCAACAAAACTTGTTCCAATTTTCTTCATTAAACATTACTGCCTATCTCAATTATGTTTTAACGTAGCCATCTGATGTTGAAGACAACAATGGTTGTCGAGAATATTCGGGAAATGGCAGAGAACAATTTTCAAATAATAAAAGCACGACAAAAATTGGTTTCAATCGATAGAGCTTTAATTTAGCACGTCGGATCTTAAGGCGTCACAAGTAAACACCTTCAAAATACTTCCATATTTTGATTTAATGTATACTACATTTCCCCCAGGAATCTGCACTCTACCGCATTCTTGGCCAGTGATAACACCCTTGCTCCATCCTGAATTTAACAGGGAGACGCAGTGCGTTCTGGCGAAGGGCGGAAGGGGCGACGGGTAAACACGCGAGAACGCGCTGTGCACACAAACGACGCCCCGGGGGTAATTTAGTAAAAATCGGTTTATAATCGCGGAAACGCAGAAATGATTTTCGCGGATGGAGGGCGCTGCTGACGGCGTGACGCGCGGCACGTTTTATGGTCGCCATTTTTTAGTAAATTTTAATATGATGGAGACAGTTGAGCGTCGAGATTCGCCGCTGATCTTTTGGGAAGCGTGAAAATAAATCTTTCCGACGCGCCCTCTAAGGAGCGTCAGGCTTATTTTATTCTCAGCTGGTACGTTCTGAGCTCTCCAGTCGTTTTATTTTTTAGAAAAACCGAGAGAGGAGGAGCGGCGAAGCGACTTATTATGTCTTCTCGCTTCCTCGCCCTCAGTCTTTGTCCATTTTGTACTTCGCTGGTGCTCGAATGCGCTGTTGGTTACGACAAAGACTCGAAACGTTTTTGGGTTAACCGGAATACCCAACGGTTATAGAATTGGGGAAAATTCATGGAAATTGTGATCTCTGGAAAATTCGTGGAAATTATGGGGAAATTTATTACTTGTTTGAGAGATTTTGCTTTTTTGTGTCATGTTTGAAATAAATCGAACAAGCGAACCTCGATCAAGCGGCGTGTAAACGGAAGTGAAGTTTCCACTTCCACCCACACGTTCACCTCAAGCCCTTAATTCCTTTGAACGTATGTAATGGGTGAAAGAAACTCATATGTTTTAACAATATCGGTAGTGTTTCCTTCAAACTGTAGAGTAGGCTATAAACACTGTTTTTTTTCTTGTCACATTAGTGAAAACGTCATATAACATCCTAAATTTCAGGACAGGAAGCTTAATGTCAGTCTAGGAAAGTGTAAGGGGCTCTTGGTTGTCTAATGTATGCGAGTGAGTGAAAGATCGGTTTAAGTCAAACTGTTTAAAATGATGCCCCTTTGTGTTTATTGAAAAATAATTTGAGTTAAATAAGCACTTAAAGGGCTCTTTGGACCAGACGTTCACGAATTATGCGGAATGCTGTGTTGACGTAGTAGGCAAACTGATCGTTCTTCAAAGCTGATCTCACCTAACGTGCATCCTCCTCGTACGGCCGCGTCCTTCCTTGCCCCCGCCCGTGGTCCAGAGTGGTCCACCGGTGGAGGCGGTTCCTTCCGGGCGGCGCGGTGGCGGCGGCGGCGGCGGCGGGGTCAGCGACCTGCCCGGCGCCCAGGTGGCCGCTCAAGGCCCCCGCCGCGGCCGCCGCGGCCGCCGCGGCCGCCGCGGCCCACGTGGACCACTGCAGCGACGCCGCGGACGCTGTCACCGCCCGACGATGCTCCAGCGCGTCCCTCGCTTTGCCGCCTGCCGGCGCCGGATCATCTCCCCGAAGCGATGCAATGCGACGCTGCACCTCTGCTGCCACGGGGCTTCGATTCTCTGTTGTTTTCTCAAACTGAGAGATCGAGTGGTTGCACCTTACATCATATTTAATCTTTCCTTTCTTTCGCATCATTCATTTCTATTTGAGTTAAATCTTGAAGTATGACAATATTAATTTTAAGATGGTCTTATGAAGCGCAGAGAATTGTATTATTTTTTAATTCTCGTGCGATGTGCAGAGTATTTCGGTGATACTACATAATTCATCGGAATTGATTGGTGTGGAGTGAGTAGATAATTGAAGCGAATAAATGTGTGCAACGTTTTCGAAATGTACTGTTCAAAAGTGTATACAGAGGGCTAGTGTATACAGCGGTACATTTCTTGCGCTACTTAAACGACCAGAAGGTTGATATCACATGTTTGATAAAGAGATTCTTCAGTGTACATTTTTGTCAAGTGAATGTTTTAAATTTAAATTTTTGAAGTGTACTGGAAACGTTGAAATAATTTCGATGTTTTGTTTTACAGAATCTAATATTCCAAATAATATGCTAGTCTATGTAATTAAATATTATTTGATTTGATTTTGTAAATCAAATAAGGCTCTATAAAATCGTTTTACCTTGTTTTTTATTATTTATACTAGAAATTACATATTAACATTATTTAATTAAGAATCATAATTGAAGTAATGATCACAAACAAGTCAATAAATCTCGAAATACCATAATTTTCGTTTCAGGAATAGTTTTTCATTCTCATGAAATACGGTGGATTCTTGTTTAACGGTTGCCTTCCGGTTCGATGGCCGGGAGTCTCCGTATCGTTGACAGTCGTCCCTCCTCTGCCCGCCGCCGCCGCCGCGCGGGTCGGCGCAGCGTCATGGCGCGGCAGGGGGGGGGAACATGACGGTGCATCGACGCCGAACGCGCTTGCGCCGGAGCGCAGAAGAGAACTTGGAGTGGATGCTGTACATTGACATACAGTTCGTGACCAAATTCTAGCACCCAAAATACAATTTGGTCATAAAATGTAGTTTGGATAATAAGCTGGAGACTTATGTGAAAATAACTCATAGTGTGGGTTCATTTGTGAATTCAACAGTTTATTCATATTTTTTATATTGAACGTAGTTTCGTGTTCCGATTAATGGACAGCACTTTGGAATGTAAACGTTGATCCATTGCTATGATTAACTACTCTCTTGCTTTTGGGCTTGGGAACTGGCTGTTTGTTCACAGAAAGTCAGTCAGTTGAGAACACTGAATCACGACAAAAGTTCTTTTATTGCCTTTGCCACGGATGATTCTGTCCATCACGCTTGTGTATTTTGCAATAGTGTGACTGAGTTTGTAAGCACCTTTGAGCCTCTGTTAGTGGTTTTGGATGAAAATATTTAGAAGAAACTATCTTTCTTTTACTTTGAAATCAAGCCCTGAAATTACTCATCTTTAGGGGAAGACAAAGATTTTCGTAATTGAGATTCCGAAAAAGGTTCGCTGAAAGGTGCGAACAAAAAACTTCCATCGTGAATGAGGAGTGTTGTTGGTTCGATGACGACGATCCATGAAAGTCAAAAGTAATCGAAATGGTTGGATATTCAAAGTACTTTTCTTAAGTGCCTAATTTTCACCACGTAATTTCAGAACTGAATTCGAATGTACCCATCAGGAACATTCAGAATTTTAATAGAGCAAAATGTGAATTAAGGGTATTCAGCCCCCCCCCCCCCCCCCGCTTATTGCAAGGACATGGTCGTCGTCAGGTCATTTTAGTACTTTAAGCGCAATCGGTTACTGCAAAGGATTATGACGTAAAAACTCTCCTTCTTACTTGCCTTGTAAGTATCGCAAACAGATATTATTGCAATTACGTCACTTGCACAACCGCCCAAGTCGAGTCACTACGCACTCATTACAGGTTCTCACATGCGCATGATGTATTATCAGAGCCGCGATTTAGAATCCAAAAAGGTTCATTAAATCTGAGTGTAACATATATTTGCACTGCATGTGTAAAAACTATTCCATGTAATATCTCAATACTACTCCATTAACCACTTAACCTGAAATACTCCGCCGTAATGGAGCCCCATGCCTTGCTTTTCCCGTCCTATTTTGTTGTAATTCCCGTACTGATGGGTTAATTTTGTATAAAGGATCGATCGACTCTAAACCAATTGACTCGTTGTTCACCCCTGCCGTAAACAAACAAGCGAGGGAAGTTCGGAGGAAGCTCATTCGCAGATTGACGCGCGAAGCGGACCGTACGTGTAGTTGTTCGCAGCGGATGGGGGAGGGAGGCAGAGGAGGATGGGGGCGCCTGATTTACGGAAACGTCGCGTTCTTCGAGAAGAATCCCACCCGTCCTCCCGCCCGCGCTCCCGCCTCCCTCCATCCTTCGCCCGCTCGCTCGCTCGCTCGTTCGCTGGAGGCGAGGACGAACTCTGCAAACAAACTCGGCGGCGGCAGCGCTGCACGCCCCGCGTCCCGCAGCGCTGGCAGCGAACCGCCCAAGACGCCGACGCCATCGACGCCGACGCCGCCGATGCGAACGCACTCGCTGGCCGCGCGCCAGGGCGTCGCGGCGCGGCGGACGCGGACTTGTTGAGCGCGAGCGTCGACGCGAGCTGCGATCGCTCCCGGCGCTGCGGACTGCCGTGGGCGCGCGGTGCAATTGACCGGTAGTGGCATTACCATGTACGTTTAAGGGCGCCCCGTCGCGTAGTGGTCACACCACTCGCCTTCTGCTTCTGGGTTCCGGGATTCAAATCCCGGCCGATTCGTGTGGGAGTGTGGTAGACAACTTGAGTTCAAAGTGGCGGCAGGTTTTCCCGATGTTCTCCCGTTTCTCCCGTTCCCCAGGTTCTCCGTTTTATTTTTATTTTTTTTAAATTTTTCTTCTTTTTCTCCCTGCCTCTCATTCCACCGTTGCTCCATCATCATTCAAATAATGTCACCCCGTACTTCTAAACCAACTCTTGCAAGGCCGAAAGAGGCCAGGAAGAGGTTCTTAATAGTACACTTCCACATATGTCACCCAAAGGGGTATAGAAATTTGAATCTTGATGCCTGGCAGGTTTTCGTCGTTAGTAAGCTCGTTGAACGAAAATCCCTTCAATTTATCGGTAACTTCGAAAAAAAATAAACAACGACTCGTGTCTATGATTCATTTCCAATTTTTTTCTCCTGTTGGTTTTTCTACGCTATATTGTAGCGTCGCGAGGTGGCCACGTGCCGTTTCGCTGGAAAGCCCGGCCTTAAGCCGGATGGGGGATGGGGGTGGAATGCGGCGGCGCCTCGCCGGCGCGCGCCGGGCAGGAAATCCCAGCCCCAAAATAAGCGGGACAACTGGGCGTGCCTGAGTGCGAGTCCATTGAAGACCGCTGCTATCTGCTGAGGGCTGGCTTGCGAGCCGAATGACGCCCGCCGCTGGTAGAGTGGGGGACGAGCCGTGGGGTATTTATTGCGGCGCCGACATGCGCCTCGGGGGATTACGCTAGTGAGTCGAAAGACGTGAGGTATCTCCGTGCAAACCTGCACGTTTTGGCATCCGGCCATGTAACATCTAGTACGGGGACTAATGTCCGACAGCTCGCACTTCGCGCAGCTTCTCATGCTCTCGAGCAGAGGCACTGGGCTCAGCCTAGGGACGGTCGCGGGGGTTTCGCGGCTTAGAGAATAGAAAGGTTGCCTAAGGTTTTCAATTTTGTAACATTTTCTTGTAATTTATTATTGTAAATATACTGTACATACTATTCAGAATCGTCGTCTGTGCTTTTCATGTCCAGTACGCCACAGACTCGGAACCTTTCTTTCTAAAAACTGGTGGCAGCGGTTATCCGTAAACTCACGCGGTGTGCCGCAGTTTTTGTCTAAAACTGGTGCAGCAGTTATTGTAAACTCACGCCGGAGTGCCACAGTTTTTGTCTAACTAAACTGGCACTAGTACGAATGTGTAAAAGGACAGTGTACGCAGTTAAAGGTGACACGCGTCGTAATTACGTGGCGCGGCAGAGTCGTGCACGCCACGAGAAACCGAAAGTGCGGGGTAATTCGGTACGGTAGTTTCGGGGCGGTACAATCCGACTCGGAACCTTTCTTTTCTAAAACTTGGAACTGGAATTGGTATTGGTACTGGAACTGGAGCTGGAACTGGTACTGGAAACTGGAGCTGGTATGTACTGGCACTGGAAGAGAGACATCCCGGACGGACCAGAACGAGAGGAAGGAAGGAGGCCAGAACACCGGATCCAGAAGGCGCTGGCGCTCACGCGACACCGAGGTCAAACTGAACGTAAGTGTGTTTTTTGTACTGGCCGGGGATCAATTCAGGCAAAATGTCTTTCTAGCGGGTTATAGGAAAGAGGTGCTTGTTAGGGTCGCGACGGAGATGGGGAAACGTGGAAGGGAACGAGACGATAGTTAGATTAAAATCTATCATCACGGGAAGCGAGCAGTACGATGAAATATTCGTGAAACAACTTGCTGATCAGGAGAAAGAACCCAGGGCGCAGAAGCACGCGAATGAATTAAAGGAGCAGGGAAAGATTACGCGAACTCGAGGAAAAAGAGCGGAACGGCAGGAAAAGAGCAAGAACGGCAGTACGAACTCGAACAACGGCAGTACGAACTCGAACGGCTGAAATTAGCTAATCAGGCTACCTCGCGCGAATCTTTAGGTAGTAGAGATTCGGGAAAAAGAAGTAGTATCCGTATCAGCCATGTTATGGATAAATTCAAAGGCGAAGGTGAGGATATTACCTTGTTTTTAAGTGTATTTGAGGCGCATGCTCGTCAGCTCGACATTGCGCCGGTAGAATGGGTCAGTCAATTAATGGGATTGTTCCCAATGAAATAAATACATGGTAGTTGTAGGATCAGATTCTTCAGAGCAGGATTATAATCAAATCAAACGCAGCTTTTGGATATGTACAAATTCACGCCTGAAAAATGTCGTCAGATGTTTTGCAGTCATGCAAAGGGTGCGAAAACTACATGGAATGTTTATGCTCGCGAACTGACGAACTATTGCCAGAAATGATTTCAGGGTTAAAGTTGAAAATTATGATCAATTATTAGATTTGATTGTCACACGATCAGATGAAACGGAAGGTGCCGGCGGACATACGTGCCCATTTCGTAGATGTTTGGGGCGAGGTTTCGCAGTCCCAAGATCTGGCGCGTAGGCTGGACACCTACGAAAACAATAGGTCTAGTGCGTATAGGAAGATTTTTCTAAGGTTAATCACAAGGAGCCTGTGGGGGAACAAAGTGGAAAAAAGGTGACGGAGAGCGTGCCTTCCCATTTCTAAGCCCGCAGCGCCCAAGGCAGATAGGAACGCGGAATTCGACAAGCCGCAGGAACGCACGTGCTATTTATGTAAAAAACCGGGGCACATTAAGAAATACTGCCCTCAGCTCAAATCAAGCGAGAAAAAATGTGTCACGTTGTCGACACCAGTGCGCAGGAATTGTTGCTCCCACACACTTTTTTGGCACGGTTGCGGAAATCCTATTTCCTTCTTACGAGATTCTGGGGCGACGGTTGATCTGATCAACAGCAAATACGTCAGGCCGAATCAATATACCGGCGAATCCGTATGGGTTAAGCAGCCCCTTGGACGAGGCGCCGAAAAATCTACCTGTAGCTAAGGTAGAAAGAAATTGTAGGCCCGTTCGGTAAGCTTATGTTACCGAAGCCGCTAGTCGCGAAAAAATGCGAATTAGAATATTACATTCTGAGTAATCGATCTGCCACGCTTCTCTCGGAAATCAGGCAAGGGTTTTAGAACCGCAGTTTCTTTGTGCGGTGCGAAACCGTGCCCAGACGGCGGCCGGGCAGGGCGACGGGGGTGGGGCCGGAGGCGATGGCGGCGGCGCCAGGCAACGCGCCGGCCGCCGAGCGCCCTGGTGACGCACCGGTTGCGGTCATGAACGAGGGTTGGGGGAAGGAGCGGTCGAGCTAGGCGTGGTCGTAGGAACAAGGTCGTGCGCGCGACGCACCCCAAAAACCTGCGTCGGACGCGAAAGCTCCCCGACGAGGAAACTTTTGTCTTGTTAGGCGAGGGTAAATGACCCGGGCAATGTTGTTGAAAGCAACGCGGAATTTGAGTAGATTCCGGGAGCGTTGCATTGTCCCGTTTAGACCCGTCCGAATTTGCGAAAGCTCAGAGACAGGTGAAGAGCTCTTACCGCTATCGAGCTAGCCGAAGGCCCCAGAACACGGAACGGCGCGATTATTTTATAGAACGCGGCCTTTTGTTCCGGAAACGGCAGAGCAAGCGCGGTGAGCATTCTCCATGCTTGTGACCTCGCGGGTGTATCGTGCACTATATTGAAGCTTTGCCATGAAGTCGCCCACGGTCATTTAGGTGTCACAAAAAGTAAGACGCGATGGCCAAGTATTTCTTCTGGCCGAACTGTTACAAAGATATGGAAAATTACGTACGTAGCTGCGATAGTTGCCAGCGCGTAGGTAACGGCGGCGAGAAGCTTCGCGCGCCTTTAAAAATTGTACCTATAACGGGTGAGGCGTTTGAGAAAGTAAATGTAGATGCTTGTGCCCTTTTCCCGAGTCTGAGTCAGGAAACAAGTTCATACTAACTGCAATGTGTTTAGCAACAACAATATCCCGAGGCTATTCCCATACGTGATCTGACGACGGTCACGGTCATTGAAGCTTTATTAGATCTGTTCAGTCGGATTGGATTCCGCGAGAGCTTCAAACAGATCAGGGAACTTGTTTTACTAGCACTCTGATGGCGGAATTCGCGAGAGATTTTGCATTAGATTAATTAGAAGTTCGCCTTATCATCCGCAATCTAATGCCGTAGAACGGATGCACAGAACCATGAAACGGTTGATGAAGGTTCTTTGTTTAGAGGCAAGGACTGACTTGGGAGTGCCAGCTTCCTGCAATTATGTTCGCGTTACGCACGAGTGTGCACGAATCGATAGGTTTTCTCCAGCCGAGTTAGTCTATGGAAAAATCTCCCACACCCCATGACGCTGCTTTACGAAAAGCTTGCGGGTGCAGCAGAAAGCGAAGGGAGCACGGTGGTTGAGCACGTGTTCAAGTTGATTAATAGACTGAAGCGTTCGCGTGAACTTGCCCATACCAAAATGGGGAAGAACAACGCAAGCGTAAGGTGTGGTACGACCGCAAGGCGATCTCGCGCAGTTTTGAAATAGGCGCGAAGGTGCTGGTTTTGGCGCCTAACAGAACGCGGAAACTCGCGGTGCAGTGGGTCGGGCCAGGCGAAGTTCGGGAGAAAATGTCCGAACACATTACGTAGTTCAGATGCCGGGCGGAAAGAACCACGCGTGTATCACATCAACATGATGAAAAAGTATCACAAACGTACTGAATACGTGAACTTTCTCGGTTCTGCGGACGGTCACTGCCGCAGGCGAGGAAGACGCGTTAGACCGCTACGCGTTAAGATTAGATTCCGACGACTTTGACGCGGAAGAAATGCTAACGATACTAAGGTTGAACCGAGTTCGCGAAGCACTTAAAAATGTCATTTGTAAATACAGGTGTATTTTTAGTGAGAAACCTGGTCTTACAGATGTAACGACCATGGACATGAATTAACTGACACTGATAAAGTAGTCCGAAGTGCACCCTACCGCATGTCGCCGAGACAAAACTAAGATATGCGGGAGAAGGTGGACAAAATGCTTCGCGACAACATCATTGTGGAGGCGGAGAGTGATTATACATTCCTATGATCCTGATCGAGGCCCCGGGCAAGTCTCCACGGCCCTGCATAGATTTTAGGCGCCTCAACGAGATATTAAAACAGATTACTTCCGTTACCCATCTCGAAGAACGGATGAACAGGTAGCTGCAGCTAAAATCATTAGTGTGTTAGATTTAAGTAAGTGTTTCTGGCAGATAGGTCTTACGGATAGGGCGCAGAGATATTCGGCGTTCGTGACCAGTTCGGCACGTATCGACCGCTTAGGGTTACCCTTCGGGATAAAGAACGGCCCCTTATCAATGCTGTAAAATCATGGGCCACTTTGCTAAAAAACTGCCAAGAATTCGCGGTAACCGTACCTTGATGACATCGCGGTTTCAGTAACACTTGGCAAGAACACATTCGGCACCTAGATACGGTCTTTAGTATATTGAAATCAGCCAAATTGACCGTGCAGCCGCGCAAGTGCTTGTTTGGCGGGGCTAATGTAAAATATCTTGGTTACGTCGTCCGGTAACGGAATATTGCGGCCGGCCGAAGCAAGATACAAGAAATCCAGAAACTTCCTAGACCAGAATCAAAGAAACAAGTGCGTTCTTTGCTCGGATTGTAGGAATTATCGACGCTTGATACCCGGGTTTGCGGAGTAAAGCGGCGGCACTGACAGATGCGCTGCGGGGACGCGAGCGCCAGGGTTAAAGTCGTCTGGACAGAGGCATGTGAAAAGTTTTCAATGAGTTGCGACAAGCTCTTAGCGAAAAAAACAGCGGTATATGCTCCTGATTATAGCAAGGAATTTCGAGTTCAGGCAGATGATCTCAGAGAGGCTTAGGCGTGGTTCTTACCAAGTAAATGACGAGGGAGCTAGAACAACCAGTGTTTTCGTAAGCCGTAAATTAAGTGATACAGAAACTCATTATGGCACCTCAGAACTTGAGTGTTTGGCTCTTATTTGGGGGTTGGATAAACTAAGATTTATCTCGACGGGCAGGCACAATTCAGGTCGAAACCGACCACACAACCGTTGGTCTGGTTTGCGTAATACGTCTGGGCAAAAACCCCAGCCTTATTACGTTGGGTCCCTTTTAATTCAGCACCTCGATTTACGCATCATGCACAAAAAGGGATCAGACATAATGTTAGGCAGAGCGCCTTAGTCGGCAATGTTGATTATTGTGAATTGATCCACAGGCGGAGTGTAGGGAACAAACCGTTCATGACATGTATAAATGTCGTGTTTTGAAATTCTATGTAAATAATTTTATAAAATTAAGGGTAACCAATTGTTTTGTATTGTGATCATTTTCGATATTGTAGAGACATAAATGTGTCAATAAAATCAGTTAAGAAACGGCACATGATGTATATAAGAATTCCACAATTATTAGTAATACTTCAAGGCAACGTTAAATTTTGTATTTTATATTCAGGGTTTTCATGTAATGCAAGAGAGCCGTCAAGACATTATCAGGTAATATTTCAAGTAAAAGTAAAGTTTGTATTTCAGGATTTTATGTAGTTCAAGCATCGCGTCAAGAATGCTACTTTATGTATGTAAATAGATGTAGGTTAATGTAAATGGAAACATAGGAAAAAACGGGGGGACAGCCCACAGTTGTAGCTCACAAATTGACTAGATGGGTTTTGATATTCATTCTGCCTTCATCGTAAAAAAATTATGATGTATGTCTCAGGGACCAGGTACTTTAGCTAGCAGAATTTTTGTCTGAGGCATATTTGCTGCGAAAAAAATTCTCACCCCCGGATGGAGGGTCTTGTAAGCGTCGCGAGGTGGCGCACGTAGCCTGGTTCGCTGATAAGCCCCGGCTACTAAGCCGGATGGGGGATGGGGACCGGCGGGGGGAATGCGGTGGCGCCTCGGCCGGCGCGCGCGGGCAGGAAATCCCACGCCCAAAATAGACGAGGAAAACTGGGCGTGCCTGCGTGCGAGCCATGAAACCGCTGATATCTTGCTGCGGCGCTGGCTTGCGAGCCGAACGACGCCCCGCAGCTGGATAGAGTGGAGGGACGAGCCGTGGGGTATTTATTGCGGCGCCGAACATGACGCTCGGGAGGAGACGCTTAGTGAGTCGAAAGGAAGTGAGGTATCGCGGCAACCTTCCGCAGTTTTGGCATCGGCCAAGTAAACATCTAGTTTCGGGGACAATAGTCCGACAGCTCGCACTTCGTCGCAGGCTTCTCATCGCTTCTCTCGAGCAGAGGCCACTGGCTCAGCCTAGGGACGGTCGCGGGGTTTCGCGGCTTAGAGAATAGAAAGGTTGCCTAAGGTTTCAATTTGTAACCATTTCTTGTAATTTATTATTGTGTAAATATACTGTACATACTATTCCGAATCTGTCGTCTGTGCTTTTCATGTCCAGTACGCCACAATATTCTGGTTCACGGTACATTCAACTCTTGTTTTACTCTAATGCGATATCTCAGGCCATTGGTTTTTCACTTGTAAATTGCTTTCAAATGCTTGGAACATAGTTTTTTTACAGCTTTCCCTACATAGGAATTGCCATATTTTTACGTAAACTAGTTTCAGTGTTTAATAATTTTATGGAATACAATTAACACGAGGCTAACTTCCCTGTTCTCGTATCTTTAAGTAATCCTGTCATTTCCCCGTTTTCAACACGTTCTTCTGTAAACAAGAACGAAGCACCTTCGTTCCGAAAACGGTCAGCTCCACTACGACCACAGCAGCTCTAATTTGTGAACGTTCGTGTCAGTCTGTCATAATTCATTTTAATTTTTGGACCCTGCTCTTTTCTGCATTTATGCAGTTCATTTTCACGTAAACAAAGTAACGCAACTAGGTCAAGGAAACGATCTCATAAGTTGATGATGATGTGCTATGTGTTGAGAGTACGGTAAAACGTTAGAGTACAATTATGGGTTTATCATTCACCTGGCCACTTCGTGAGAAGTGTGACTGAGTGTGAAAATAAATTAGTGAAACGAGTTGTCTCAAGGTGTTGACTGATAGCTTACAACGTTTGGAAACGTGATGTCATTTGATAAAATGTTTAATGAACGCTCATTTGTTAAAACACATCAATATACTCTTCGTATTACATAGTATGAGTGAGTATTTCTGCATATTCTGGATTTGGGAGACGTCAGCAACGTTGACGAGGAAACCACTACTAGCTTGGAAGCAGGTTTCATATCTTCTTTGGGGGAATTATTACTACTCCCCCCTCCACCCACACATATCGCTAAACGTAACGTTGTAGAATTTTTTATTTCCACAAATCTATGAATATTGTTTGAATGCTGTTGTGAGACTAAATAAAGTGAAACTGATTACTACACATTTTAACCGTGGAATGTCGAACCATACGTTGGTGTCTCAGGTAAGAAAAAATTAATTTTCAACTTCTTAAAGTAAAAAGATCCACCTTAGCTTTTCGGAAGAGCTGGAAAAATAATTCCATTTTGGCCATTTCCGGTTTTCCTTAATGCTTTAACAGCGTGCCTTTGTGTCTGTCTGATATTGACGTTTACAGGTGCCGGGGTGTCGGAGCTGATGGGAGAGGACTGTTTGCGCGAGGGAGGGTTTCATCGCTGGCAATTGCTTGCTGGATGTCCTGGCGATGTGGGTCATTCATTTGTGATCGGGGCTCAGTTGAGTTCGATGAAACCGGTCTTTCATGAATATAGGAGCTGAAATGCTCTCACACTCGGGATCCCAAATCAAACTGTGTATGGTGCATTAGAAATTTAGCTATGCATATCGAGTCTTGATCTCTTTGTGATGATAAATGCATCGATTGCGATTTGTCGTGGTGAAATAAAGGTCGTCATTTTCAATACATAGAAACTAATGTTTTGTGAGAGGTTAAATCAATAATGAGTTTCATATTTTATCTCTTTTAATGGGAAAAACTAGAGTAGAACATTAGAACGTTCGAGTGCTGGTGAATATTGTTACCAAGATTTTGTATTTCAAGAAAGAAGAATAGTATGTGTTTTTATTTTGCTTGTAATAAATGTTCGTAGTTTTTTTTCTTTTCTCTTCAAGATTATGCATGTCATGCCTTCGCATGTTTTCCTGCATATCTTGGAACGAAGCCTATCTTGCAATAACTCGCAAGACTGAAATATCTTCATTGTGCTATCTTCTTAGATGCGCTCCCAAGGCTTTTTTCAGGCACCTACTGTCGTTTAACAGTGTAACTTGAACGAGAGGTCAAATACCCTGATCCGGCGCCTGTTTCTGACGCGATAGAAAACAGTGTTGCCTATTAGTGTTCGTTTGTATGCGTTAGCATCATTTTGTTGAACGATAGGTGTACGGATTTGTACAAAAGGTGAGAATGGAACGAAGGGTTATGAAAATTTGTGGTACGTAATTATTAGATTCCTTTTAAAACGGCACTAGAATTCTTCAACATATTGTCATGCCATCACGTATTAAAAATGCGGAGACATTTCTGTTTTTTGCACGTGGAAAATATAAATATATTTTTAAATAAATTCAATTATCTACCATTTGTCCCTTTAAATGTTTAATAATATATCCTTAATATGTTCCTTTAAATAGTTCCAGATTTTCTAGAAAACTGCCAAATTTTTTCTTTAAACTTTCATGGTAGAGATTGTGCTACATGTACGCATGAGATGACATAAACGCTATATTGCTCGAGTCTTTTAATTTTTCAAAAAAATATAACAAATGTAATTTTTTTGCCTCTCACGTCTTAATATTTACAGTAGCGGCGATTTCTTTACACTATTGATTTATGAGTATATGTTCTTTAAATGATATAACGTTCTCGAAAACTCAAAAGTTTTCTGTAAAAAACGAGCTCAAAATTCCGCATTTTCAGAAAACGCTCAAAACGCTGTTTTCTCAAAAATTGTTTTCAATTTTTTTCTTCAATCTTTTCGAAACAGATAGTGCTAATTGCACTCTTTAATATGACGTAAAAGTTAATTTGGGAATATTTTTTTGTTTTTTCAAAAATTATACAAATGTAATTTTTTTGACTTTCACACAGTTAATATGTACATTTCCAGCAATTTGTAAACACTATGTATTTGCGAGTTAAATGTGCTTCAAATGATTTCTAATGAGTTCTTCAAAATCACAAACGATTCCTTTGAAAAAGGGATTCAATTTTCGCATTTCTTCAGCGGCTAAATGTCATTTTCTTAAAAACGGCTCCAAAATTTTTCAATGACAGTGGCCACATGGAGCGAAGTTGTACCTTTTGTTAAATATTCTTAAAGTAATATTTCCGTTCTCGGACTATTCGGAAACCGAAAACGAGAACGTTTTTTAGATGTGCTTTGGGCGGACGATAGATGGCAGCCAGCAAGAGTATATGGTAAGTCAGAATAGCTTGCCCTGACCAAAGAAAATGGAAAAACTAATACGAGAAAGTGTGCGCCATTCTGTCGCACCACTAGTTTTTTTTCATTCCGGGCTGTCCTCGTGCCTTCGCATAGGCGTCAGTTATTGCAGAAGAATCGGCGGATGCGTTCCTCTGCGCATTGGAACTGGCGTGTGCTAACACCGGAAATGACGTTGTCG